>OX377618.1:133602504-133833504 GCA_947397865.1 Polietes domitor
AGTTGGTTCTTTTTATACCCTACACCACTTCGTGGACTAGAGTATTATAAGTAAAGAAATAAGAAATAATTGAGCTAGACCCACCTTTAAGTATACGGATCGGCTTAGAATTAGCAGTTAAATCGATTTAACGATGTCTGTCTGTCCGTCCGTCTGTTGTCCATCTAAGCTTGTTCGCACTCTACAGGTCGCAATTGTGGTCCGATTGTCATGAAATTTGGCAGAAGTTACTTTTTTTGTCCAAGGTTCAGATTAAGATATAGCCTCCATACAAATATCCCTATAATTTACACTATTACTGCTCTATAATACACATTTTACATTGGATCATGACCAAATTTTCAGGATCGTGTTATATTTGAACTAGAAACAGTTCACGGGAAAGTGGACCACATGGATCTATGGGTTTTGATATAGCCCCCATACAAATGTACATCCGATTTACAATATTACTTATCTAAAATGCACATTTTACATCGGATATTGATCTAATTTTCCACACATTGTTACATTTATACTAGCAACACGTATTTTGAAAGCCAGCTATATAAGTCAATGTTTTTGTATAGCCCCCATACAAATGGGCCCCCAGTTTACACTATTATCGCTGTAGAACCCACACTTACATTGGATCTTGGTAAAATTTTGCAGATCATGTTATATTTAAAAAATAAAGAATACCTACTTTGAAAGTGATCTATAAAGGCCAACTTTTTAATGTAGCGCACTTACAAGTGGGCCCCCATTTGAATTATTACCTCTCTAGGACCCACATTTTACATCGGAAGTTTTTCAAATTTTGCAGATTATATTATATTTATATTTCATACTAAGAATACCTACTTTGAAAGTGATCTATATGGGCCCACTTTTTAATGTAGCGCCCTTACAAATGGTCCCCATTATTATTATTGCCCCTCTAGAACCCACAATTTACATCGGAAGTTTATCAAATTTTGTATTATATTTAAACTAAGAAGACATATTATGAAAGTCAAATATATTGGTCCATATTTTGGTATAACCCCCATACAAATTGGGCCCCCATTCTACTTTTATCACATCGTGTTAATGTAGAGACCTTAATGGACCCATTTAAATTGCTACCCCTCAAGAACGCCAATTTTACTTCGGATTTTTTTTTTAATTTTGCAGATTATATTATATTTCAACTAAGAATACAAAGTCAAATATATGTGTCCATACTTTGGAATAACCCAAATGGGGCCCTCATTCTACCCTAATACAGCTCTAGAAATTACGTGTTACATTGTATCATGATATATTTCAACTATGAATACCTACCGTGAATGAGAAATATATAGGCCCATGTTTTGGACCAGGCCCCAAGTGTTGTTATAGGCCTCATTTCAAATGTCGGTCCGATTCATTCTATTACTACTGTATAATTTGTATTTGTCTGCCGGAAAATTGGATCAATTATTTTTTAAATATGACTAAAAGACTGTATATGACTGTATAATTTATATGAACTACATAAAATTGCTCCCATCAAACACCTGGGTTTAGTAATAAAAACGAGGTATTACACTCAGAAAAATACCATTCCTAAATTTGAGTAAAATCCATACTCCAATTTAGTTTAACAATTTTACTCCAGTTTAGGTAAAATTGCCTTACAAGAAGGAAATTTAAATAGATATGAGGACACTTTCCTTATTTCAAAGCCAGAAGAAATAGTACATATACTCAAAATAGGGTAGTAAATTTACTTAAAAACATTTTTTTGGATCTAGTAAAAACTTCTTACAATTAAGTATATTCATACTTGTGCGGAAGAAAATTTACTAGCGTTTAAGAAAGAAAATAATGAAGAATTTTTTTGTATGGAAAAGTTCCATTTATGAAGTTTTTACTTAAAAATGTGTTTATTACTGTAAGTAAAGAAAATATATGTACTTAAATTTATGTCATGTTCCTTATACATTCAAGTATAAATGAACTTATAAAAAATACTTCAGTGAGTTTAGAAAAATACATGAATAGTAGTCTAAGAAGCAATTCTCGTTTGTTAGCCAAGACTTTCTTCATAAGTACTTCAAATATAACTCTAAACAAGCACTGCGAAGGCGCCTATCTAGCCTCCGCAGCAGTCATGGTGAAATAACTCAACTCTTTATGGTAGAAGTATCATGAAACGTTTGAGAACTATTCCATGTTGTCTTTTTTCATATGAGTGTTGCATACTCTGAAGCGAAATAATTTATTTCAATTATCAAGTAAAGTCATAGTCAAGCTGAATACAAATTTACTTGGTTTAAGGAAAATTTTAATCAGGCTGAGTACAAATTTACTAGGTTTAAGGAAAATTTTCCTCAAATTGAGTATAAATTTACTTGGTATGACTACAAATTTACTTAGTTTGAGTAACAATTTACTTGGATTGAGGAAACAAATCGGAATATTTTCCTCAGTTTGAGTATACATTTATTTGATTTGAGTAACATTTCTTAAAAATTTTCCTCAGATTAAGTAAAGATTTACTTGATTTGAAGAAAAATGTTTCTCAGTTTGAGTAAATTTTACTTGCTTTGAGGAAAATTTGAACTGGAATTAAGTTCAAAGCAAGTCTTATTTTCAAGGAAATGTTTGTACTTGATGTGAGAAATTATTGCCTCAGCGCTATACGAAGTTCATTTTTCCTCAGTTTTAGTACATATTTACTTAATACGTGACATACTTTTTTCTGAGTGTACGCAGGAAGTGGTGTAGGGTATTATATAGCCGGCCGCGCCCGACTTTAGCCTTTCCTTACTTGTTTTCTTTTCTCAATATCAATTTGTTTATTCTAAATTTCAATTTGCATTTTTTTCATTTTCAAATTTCATTTCTCATTTTCAAATTGTATTTTCTGAATTTCAATTTACATTTCCCATTTTCAATTTGTATTTTGTATTTTGTCAATTTTAATTTGCATTTCTGAACTTCAATTTGTATTCTCTCAATTTCAATTTACATTTCTGAATTTCAACTTGTAATGAAATTGAGAAATTTCAATATTCATTTCCCTATTGACATGAAATATTGTATTTTCTCAATTTCAACTGAAAATGGTGTAAATCAATTTAAGTAAAAACTTCGACGATTTTTTTAATTCCCTTACTTGTACATAGGGGTCATAACTTCTACATTTAGATTTTATTGAAAAATGAAATTTTTCTTCGTTATATAATTTGTAATGGGACTTTTCGTGCTATTTAAACAAAAATTAAAAAAAATCATGATTAAAAAATCTGTTCCATCTACAAAGAGGCTGTTCCTAAATAACTATGTGAAAGTGTAATTCACAACATTAATTTAACATTAACATTAATTTTAACATTAATTTAACATTAACATTAATTTTAACATTAATTACTTTAATTGCGAGTACGATCGGACAAAAATATATAATATGAGAGTACACATATTAAAGGTACCTACGATGAAAATTTTAATTCTAGTAAATACTTAAAAAAAATATATATACAATTTTTTTGACTTTATAAATCACCTCACAGAAAATATTTTTGGACACAACTTATTTTTTTTTGTTGCAATTTAAAGTATTTTTAATACGAAAAATGCAAAGTGACTTTTTTGAACTTGTTTTGCCGAAATTCAATATTCTTGGAATTTATTTTTTGTTTTATCATTTTTTTTCATTCCATTGTTAATTTAATCGAACTGATTCCGGAAAATATTGTGGTAATTCTGGGGGATTATTGGAGAACAATTCGAAGTCTATAAGTTCGACTATTGATTTCACTTTATTGAAGTTCGTTAAACAGATTGTATAAGAGACAAATGAATATTTTCAGAAAATACTGAGCACTTTCGGATATTTTGTCAGAATTAGGTCAGAAATCGGCTGAAGAGTATGCTAGATTATTTTCAAAATTTCGAGAAAAATTTATCAGAATTCTTTTCCAAAGTTTGAAAGAAATTTCACCGACAAATATGAACACAACTCTCCGAACTTCCCCAGACTGAGTTGTCCTCTTGATTGTCAACCGTTCATACAACTTTCAATAATATATCTGACCAATATCAGAATCGTAAACATTTGCCAGTTTCTCTATTTCTGGACGAATATGGACAAAATATTCTCAGCTCCATTATATTCGTTTCCAATTTCGAATTTTCTAATTATATCCTCTTTTCAGAGGATATATGTATTTAAATTTATATTCCAAATACATATATATACATATATTTTGACAATCATTTAACATTAATTTAACATATACGATTATCACGTAGACAAGCTTCGCCGAAGCAAGGCACATGCAGACAAGGACCACAATCAAACGGTTTGGCGCGTCTATCCACCATACAAATCAATGGGGGAGCCACACCAGATAATTCACGTAATCGTTTCTTCCTACAAAACAAATAAATTGAAATTAATACAAAAATAAACATTGAACAGTTAAAAGAAAAGGCGATTTTTTAAGAATATATTAGAAAACGAATAATTGCGAATAAATCGCAACACCAAACGTGAGTTTAAACTACGGTACGGTGACACACAATTTTTTCGTATTATTTGAAATTTCGTTCTTGCGATAAATAACTATTCGTTTACTCAACGAAAACACTCTTTTGAAAATAGATTTTATGAATTGTCAGAAAGCCGACATATTGAGGACAATGTCGTCACATTGTTTACAAAAAAATCAGAAACATAATGTCTGTGGCCAAACCTGCGACAGAAACCCGAGCGACCGATGTTCTTCATTCAAGAAGGGGAAAGAGTTCGGTTCATTGCCTGGCTTAAAGCGCCAATGCGATTGAGAAGTTCTCAAAAATATCACATTTTCTCGACCATGTCCCTGTGGGCCAGTCACGTAGTTCATTTGATTTTGGGTACAAAGTAAAAGTTAAGCCGAACTACAAGTTTCTTTACAAAATATCTGAAAGATTACGACAAGATTTTTGAGATAAACTGACTAGAATAGAAGTGACTATAATTTGTAAACCCTTTATTAAATCAAGGATTTCGAATCGACAGAAAAATCGATTTCACAAAAAACCTGGTTTTTATCACGTCATCGGGTTCAAAGCTAAGGGAAAATTGGTAAAAATACAAAAAAAAAAAAAACAAAACTGTGCTGTGTCGTAACATTTTGTACATTTGACTCCCCTAGAGCGGTAGTAGAAAATTTTATAAAAAAATTGATTTTGTATATTAACTTTTCCCCTTAAGGAATGGTGATAGGTGGTAGGATTGTTGGGGAAAATGTTGTGGAGTGAAAAATAATGGGGTCAGTCTTACAAGTCTCCCCTTTACGGTCTACTACGGGGTAGTTTTGGACCTTTCTTTCATAAAAAAAGATTTATATAAAATAAAAAATGTATGGAGCCCACCTTAAAGGTTGAAGATAGAAGGTAGGTTTGAGAATTGGTCATAGATTTGACTCCACTTGGGACTGTTGAGTGGTGGGAGCAAATTTTATTAAAATGTAGTTTTTGTATGAGTTTGGGGACAATGTTGGGGGTGGAAAACTAATGGGGATCAGTCCCATATGTCTCCCCTTTATGCTGACTCCGGTGCAGTTTTGGGCCTTTCTTTCATAAGCAATAAAAAATATGGGACCCTCCTTAAGGGTTGAGAAAATATTGGGGCTGCAAAATATTGATCATACATTTGACTCCCCTAAGTGTCTCCTTGGGGCAGTTAGAGCAGTGGCAGCATAAAATAGTATAAAAATAGTTTCTGTATGGGAGTTCCGTTAAGGAAAAAAATAATGGAGGTCTAATGGTCTTACATTTAAACCAGCGACTCCGGTAAATTTTGGGCCTTGCTGTCATAAAAAAATTATAAACAAGCAAGGAAAGGCTAAAGTCGGACGCAGCCGACTATATGATACCCTACACTTAGTCCTTATACCCTGTGGTAGGGTATAAAAAGGTCGTTACAATTGCATCGGGTGATATACAGCTATAAGAAGAGAATATACTACAAATTTAATGCTTCTATCTGTATTTGTAAGAAAATATTAACTCAAACAAACAATCTGACGCATTTTTAGCATAGGTTTTCTATTTGGAGCTATATATACATATATCTGAACCGATCTGGCCCATTTTCACCACAGCTGTTTCTAGTTGAAATATAAGTTGTTTTGCCACATTTGAAGAAAATCTGTTAAAATATGTGATTTCCAGAGCGGAAAGAGTCAAATCGGAGGAGACATTTGTATGAGAGCTATATATAAATCTGAACCGATCTGACTTATTTTCACCAGAGCTGTTTCTAGTTCAAATATATGGCGTTGTGCCAAATTGGAAGAAAATCTGTTGATATATGTGGTTTCTAGAGCGGAAAGAGTAAAATCGGGAGCAAATATTGTAGGGGAGCTACATCTAAATCTGAACCGATTTTCTTTAAATTAAATTGCGTTCGTCCTTATCCCATAAAACTTCGTTGTGCAAAGTTTTATTTAGGCTAGAACTAATTGACACCTGGACTTTGATTACAAGAATAGATGGACAGACGGACGGACGGACATTGCTAAATCGACTCAAAAAGTGATTCTAAGTCGATCGGTATAATAAACAATGGGTCTATCTCGTTTCCTTTTGGTTGTTACAAAAAAATGCACAATGTCATTATACCCTGTGGTGTATAAAAAAAATTCCGTATGGGGAACACCTCAAGGGTAGAAGATAGAAGGTAGGTATGTTCGGAGAAATTGCGAGGGTTGGAAAAATATTTGGGGTCGGTCACACACAACAAGCGAACTCCAGTAAGAGCGATGGGAGCAAATTTCATACAAACAATTATGTTTGTATGGAAGCCTTAACCTAAAGGAGTGGGTATAGGGGGTAAGTGTATACGGAAAATATTTGGACAGGGAAAATAATGGGGGCAATTTTGGGCCTTGCTGTCATTAAAAAATAAAACAAGTAAAAACGGCGTTAAGTTCGGCCGGGCCGAACTTTATATACCCTCCATCATGGATTGCATTCCACAGAGGTTGTCGGTTTTCGTAGAAGTGCAGTTATATTACAGGAAAATATAATTTTTTTAATATAGCCAAACCAAAACAAATACAAATATTGAAAACTTAATTTTATAAATAAATATAATATTTTAATTATTTCAAACCACGCTTATAAGGTAATGCTACCAATACGTCAATTCAAAAAATAAATATTCTTATATTTATATTTTCAAAAATATTTTCAAAGCCATAAATATTGGTAGATAGTGGGTGCTACAGTTGGTTGTATTTCCATTCTATTTGAATTCCAAAAGTACAAATTTTGAAAATCCATTATCAGACGTACATAGTGCAAAATAACCTAACTTCATGATTCAACCAATTTTTGCCGTAAAAGAAAAAGTACGAATTTGGACAAAAACTTTTTATTTTTCGTGTCTATGCAGTCAGAGGAATGTATACACCGAATTCCATGATTCCAGCTGCGCCCATTTGGTTGGTACCATTTTTACCCCCTTGACGTTTCTACGCAATTAGAATTTTATCACGACCACAGCTAGTCGTTTAGTTGGTACTATTTTTATCTCTCTGTACCATTGTATCCCTTGAATGTACTAATTTCGAAAAATTCGTCTATTTTCCGTGTCTACGCAGTCAGAGGAATGTATACTCCGAATTTCATGACTCTAGCTGCGGTCATTTGATTGGTACTATTTTTATCCCCTTTTTTCATTTTAACCCCAAAAAGTACGAATTTCGAAAAATCAGTTTATTTTCCGTTTCTACACTCAGAGGAATGTCTACTTCGAATTTCATGACTCTAGATGCGGTCATTTGATTGTTACTATTTTTATCCCCTTTTTTCATTTTAACCCCAAAAAGTAGGAATTTCGAAAAATCAGTTTATTTTCCGTGTCTACACACTCAGAGGAATGTATACTCCGAATTTCATGACTCTAGCTGCGGTCATTGGATTGGTACTATTTTTATCCCCTTTTTTCATTATAACTCCAAAAAGTACGAATTTTGAAAAATCGGTGTATTTTACTTATTTATGCAATCATAGGAATGTATACACCGAATTTCATTATTCTAGGTACAGCCGTTTGGTTGGTACCATTTTTATCCCTCTATTCCTATTTTACCCCTTAAAAGTACAAATTTGGAAAAAATACTTTTATATTATGTATCTACTCAATTAGAGGAATGTATACACCGAATTTCGTGTTTCTAGTTGTTGTCGTTTAATATGTACCATTTTTATCCCTTTTTTGCCCCATTTCACCCCCTATAAATAATAATCACTTTATGGCTATAAGGGGAATGCACATACCAAATATCAAGCAAATATAAACAGACATATTCAAAAAACATGCTTAAATACGCTAAAATATTAGGGATTATTATGGGTATTTTTAGTCCTTGTGAGGGAAAAATTTTTCCCTTTGGGCCGATTTCGCCCCATTTCAATCCCAACCGATCTACGACTATAAGACGCATTTATGGAAAATTTGAACGTTCTAGCTCCCTTCGTTTAGACGCTAGCGTGCTTTCAACAGACGGGCATGGCTAGATCGTCTTAGAATTTTATGACGATCAAGAATATATATACTTTATAGGGTCTCAGGTCGATATTTCAAGGTGTTACAAACGGAATGACAAGGTTAGTATACCCCCATCCTGGAGGTGGAGGGTATAAAAAGGTCTGTCTTGTTGACTAACCAATCAAAATACACGAGAGTCTTTGCAATAAGTATGGGTAAATACTTTTGTCAGAGTTAACAGAGGACAAATGAGAATTGCTAGCATTCAACCAACAAAAGTCGACACACTAAAGATGTAGTTGTAAGTTATGAAACATTTCATAGGAACTATGAAATCCTTCGTTATATTTATGAAAACATTTCATAACACAATTATTTTATTGGTTATGACATATTTCATAATATTTAAGAATAGTTTCTTTAATACTGCGAAATCTTTCTTTGATCTTATGAAACTAATTTTCAGTAATTTAAAATTTTTTATGAAATATGAAATGTTTATGAAAAAATTGTATGAAATATTTCATTTTATTTATGAATTTTTCATACATTTTAAGAAAAAATTCACTAAATTTATGAAAATCCTTTTAAGAAATCGCTTCATAAATATTATGAAGGAAAAGTCTTTCAGTGTATACCCGTCATCTTTGGTTCTATTGTTTTGACCTATTTACTCGTCATCTGAGGCTTTTAATTACGCATTTATCGCAGCAATGAAACTTTTTCAATATAATATTCCCTCATGCAACGATATTGTTTCGTCATTCGTTGCTGCATAATAACAATTCAATTACCTTTTCTCAGCCAATTCCGCCGATGACAATTTCTTTCCCTTCGATTTATTCAGATATTTCATCATGTCAACTTTACCTCCACCTCCAGCTTTGACCAGCTTATCTGCCGCCCCACCTTTACCGCCGGCAGGACCACCTCTTCCCCCACGACCGCTGCCCCATTTACCATTAGCTGCCTTTCCGGCTTTACCGCCTTTGCCAGCACCACCACTGCGATGGTCACATAATCCATAGATACCTCCAGTGGGTGTGGCCCCCGCAACATAACCACCCGGACCGTAAGGGCCAAAGGCTTTACCGAATCTCTCTCCCACAGCACAATTGTATAATTTCATGTACTTGTTGGGTTCCTTGGGATACATGGGCGGGACATTCCAATCATTTTCCTCATATTGAGTGCCCGTATTAACAAGATTCGGCCTATGAAGCCTTTCGGGCTTTATAACCCCGGCAGGTGGTGTAACGCCGAAATCAAATTCCGTCTCACTGTCGGTGGTGTCGGAGAGCACCAAGGTATCGCCACAAGGTGGCAAGTTTCTCCGGCGCGCCTCTTTATTGCACTGATACTCCAGACGTTTCTTGTCCAGGAAATTGCGACAGAAGCAGTGATTTATTGGCTTGTGACAGGTGCATTTACTGAAACCCATTTCCTTTAGGCATTGCTTCAACTTGCGCCTCTCAATTGCCGCTGGATTCTTGGAAATCTTAAATTGTATGGGCTTCATATTCAGATAGGGATCGGCACATTCCAGCAGAGATTCGGTGTCTTTGAGAGGCCTCAGTGTAATGAAGTATTCACCATTTTTCTTGCATATATGCAAAGTGGGCTTTTGTAGCAACTCCTCCTGCTCCTCCTCCTTGTCATTGCATCCACCGGCACGCCGGCGATAAGAATATTGCGATACTCTCAAAGTATCGGCGGGAAAATCTTTGAGGAAATATTTCATTAGCTCTTTGATGGGCTTACGTATGGCGCCTGGTTTCCAACCGGCCCTTGGCCCGGTGGCCTCAACATTCCACAACCAACCCATGTTGGGCGGTACATTTTTTCTCCCCGCAAAACCATTTATGCACGTCTTGTGGCCAATCTGTGTGCCGGGATATGTGCGAACTGTACGATAATTGTAACTGAAAATAAGGAGGTGGAATAGCTTCACTCATTTCCAAATCACTGCAACTGTACTTACGTTCTTTTGCTTTTGCACGTTTTGGCGGAATTTCGAAAATTCTTTACCAAAAAATTTCTCCTTTCCAAATCATCCTCCTCCTTCTGTGTTGTCGACAGCTTTTCTCTTGTTCCGTTGGCGGCCATTTTATGTGATTTGTTGCCACCTCCACCACCACCCCGGTTCAATTCTCTCTCACATCGTTCATCCACCTTGAATTCTTTCTTTTTGATTTCACGTATATCGTACAGTTTCTTTAGCTCCGAAAATACCCGCGTCAAGTGCGGACGACAATCTTTGCCCTCCGTTTTGCAGACATTATATAAATCTGTCGAGTTTGCCTCACATTTGCCGCATTCTGCGCTCTTTTTATTTGAGCCGGATTGGAAGATGTCGCCACAAAGCTTTTTAATACGGCAGTGGGCACAAACCTTATTGGGTTTACAAGTGCAGCGACAAGAAGCTTTTCCGTCACCATCTGCTTTTGGGAAACTTTGATCACTGGGTTGATCGCTGCCACTGCACTTTTTCTCCAGAAAATCATCCAATATTTGATCGGCGGTAATCTGATCGTTGTAGCGTCTATTTTCGAATTGTGGTATGGGCTTGTAGCCACATTTCGGGCAGGCTGCTAATTTCGGTAGCCACGATAGGTTTTCGTTGCATAGGGGACAGCGTCTGTTGTACAACAAAGTAAAGGAAAGAGAAAACATTGACCTGTTTATTGCAAAGCATGACTCAAGTATTTGAATTAATACTGCAAAAGACAGACTGGCTAGATTATCTTAGATCTTACATTTTCGTTGAAAATTTCTGGGTTCCAAACGGAATGGCAAAAACTACAAATGAGTCATTCCATGTCAAGCGGTACGGTTTTTGACCTCGATAGCTGCGATTGTTTTGGAAGTTTGTGTATGTATTCTCCTCATAAAAGAATTATGACCAATTTAACAGTGAAAAACATACTACTTTTTGCAAAAGGTGTTTTCATTCAATCGCCTGTAACTCCTGAAATACTTAACGATTTTAATCTGTTATACCTCGTTTGGAAGGTAATTTCAATTACTTTTAAAATATTGTGGTGTTGTGTTATTGCAGGATTAGATTTTTTTAAGTTTTTGCAATTTAAATTCTTTTATTTTGATTTTTGAAATGATTACACCAATTCATTTTGTTGAAACTTTAAAGTAGTGTGCTTAGGTACATTTTTAAGCGACTGTCTGAGTTTGAAAATGGTGAAATGATGGCTTCTTTTTTACGATTTTTTATTTATTTTTTACAAAATCAATCAGAATCATCAAAATTGTAATTTTTTATTAGTTCATAAACACAAAGTAAAAAAAACAATGAAAAATCCAAGAAAAAAAATGGTTATGTTAAATTAAAACTAATGTAACTTCCACACAGATCTTCGGAATCAGCTCTATTTTGGTAGTTGATAATGTTTTTATAATCACTTTAAGTGTACTAAATATGGTGGGTTTTGTCACGCCCCCTCCGACTGACGTTTTCTTCCTTGTTTTTTTGGCAACAATTTATAGAAAAAAGTGGTGTGAAATTGCGTAAAGTTCTTTAATTAAAGGATGTTTCTTTTTGATTTTTTTAAAAATGTACCGTTACAATAACATATCTCCTCTTATGCACACCAAAATAGTCTTTGGTAGTAGTTTGAATGTGGTCTAAGTCATACTATATCCACTGACAATAAGTATGTGATGATTTAAACACACATTTTTTATTTATAATGTCAGCTTCAAGTGCTAATTTTCAAGATAATTTGAATAATATATAAACTGAAATTATTTTAAAAGTAATAGTTAACAATTTCCATATAAAGTTTCTAGACGAACAGTCTGTATGTATATGTTATACATATTTATTTCTGTTTTAATTTCGACCTTGAAAAAAATATTTTCTTCTTTCTTTCATCTTTGTTAAGGCAATATTATTTTTTCGATTTAAAATAAAATATTTTTTGTTTTATAGAGATAACCATTTTCAATTGTTTAATTTTTCAATTCTGGGGAGAATGAAAGTGGTCTAAGCCAAAGTTGTCGATTTTTTTTTATAAAAGTTCGATAAAGTAGTAGGATATTCTAAGAGAAAAATTTGTACTTCGGTGACACAATATTTTTCTATTGACTCAAACATAAACCATTGCATATCTCAAAACGGATAAAGTGTGACTTAGACCACTATCATATACTAACTGGCACATTTATTAAAATTTTGCAATCTTCAAATTTAGATGTTTCATTAATCTGAATTTACATAAAACAGCCCTGAAAATGGTCACAATTGGCATATAGTGGGGGAAAATATCACAATTTTCATAAAATAGTACTGCATGTAAACGTAAAGTGGACAACTGTGGAATGTGCTCCATGGTAGAGGGTACCGAATATTGTCCGGCCAAAATCATATTCTCATTACAACATACTGTCTCCAAAAATTAGATTTGATTTCAAAATTTAAATATATACATATACACATACTTCCATATGCAACTCAATGAGATGCTTGTAAGATGGCATGTGTACTTTATTACTTCATGTGAGGCGTGATTCTCGTTCGTTTGTGAGAATCATTTCCTTAAAGAGGCCGTGTTTGATGTTGAAAAGTCGCTGCGAAGCCAACTGAACGAAACCTTTAGACAGGGTGGAAATCATGATAGTGGTAGTCTGCAGCCAATTAATAAATGTCATGATGTCATTTGTAAATAAATTTGCATTATATTAAATATAGATGCAAAATGGTCTTGGGCCAGGACAATATCCCAGTTCAAATCAATTAAAAACAACTAAGGAAAGGATAAAGTCGGACGGAGCCGACTATATGATACACTCCACTTGCTATCCTAATATAATTCAATTCTGTAAAAAAGTGAAATCGGGAAGGATTTTTGTATCCTGTAAATGTATGTGTTTGACAAAAAATTTTAAATTGGAAAGGACATGGACATGGGGTATATTGAAACATGGAACGATGTGACCCGCATTCACTATTTCTGTTTATAGATGAAATATAATATGTAAAGTTTGGCCAAAATCGGTTAAACATTTGGGAGCAACATTTGTATGTATATATATAAAAAAATTTATATCTAAATCTGAACCGATCTTACCCACGTTCACCATGGGTGTTTTTAGTTGAATTATAAGATGTTGTGCCAAATTTAAAGAAAATCGGGTACAATATGTAGTTTCTAAAGCGGAAAAAGTCAAATCGGGAGCGAAATTTGTAAGGGGCTATATCTAAATCTGAATCGATCTGACCGATTTTCACCATAGCTGTTTCCACCTCAATTATAGAGTACTGTGCCAAATTTGAAGCAAATCGAGTGAAATATGTGGTTTCTAGGGCGGAAAAAGTCAAATCGGGAGCGACATTTGTATGGGGGCTATATCTAAATCTGAACCGATTTGCTTCAAATTAAATAGCGTTCGTCCTTGATGCACAAAACTTACTTTTGCCAGACGGACATTGCTAAATCGATTTAGAAAGTGATTCTAAGCCGATCTGCATAATAAACGGTGGGTTTAACTCATTTCCTTTTGGGTGTTACAAACAAATGCACAAAGACATAATACTCTCGTGGAGTGTATAATTAATTGAAATTGCCTTCAAAACAAGGTATAACACATTAAAATCGGTCAAATATTTCAGGAGTTAAAGGCGATTGCATGAACACATCATTTTGAAACAAATTATTTTCAATTTTAAATTGGTCATAACTCGTGAAAAAAATTCCATGTTTTTCCAAAAATACGTATACAACATTTTTATGAGAAGAATACATACACAAATTTTCAAAACAATCGCAGCTATCGTACCGCTTGACATGGAATGACTCATAAGGCAATTTATTGCCACTAGGGTTTGCATACCGGGTTTTCTCGCGGGAAAAATCCCGGGAATTTTCATATTTTCTGTTTCCCGTTTCCTGGGAAATTTGTACGGCTTTCCCGGGGGAAATAAGCACAAAGTTTTAACTATTTCTCACACATTTTTTCACTATAAAATTGTAAAAGTTAACAATTATGTATTGAAAAAATTACAATATTATATTGCTGCCTCAAAATATAAATGGAACTGATAATTTAAGATTTAACAATTATGTATTGAAAAAATTACAATATTGCTGCCTCAAAATATAAATGGAACTGATAATTTAAAATGTATTCACAATTAATAATACATCCCTCGAGTGTACAACATCATTCTCTATAGCGATAACTTTCTCCATTAAAATTAGTTGTTTGCTTTAAAAAGCTTTTATATTTCAAAAACCTCCTTGTTTAAAAAATATGCCTAAATATATATGTTTAATGATTTTTTCATCCTTGGGAAGAGTTTATTTAATATTGCTTCTTTTATAGGTCAGGTTAGATTGCAGGCAGTTCACTCAAGGCCAACTAAATTCGGCCCATTGTGATTCCCGTAGGTAGAATGGGTGTAAAGGATTTAGGAGGTAGGGTGAAGAAATGAATGATAAGTGAAGGGAAAGGTGGCGTTATCTAAGAGTTTAGTATATGTTCCCATTGATTCTTTTAAACCAGGATAATTTCTCTACAAATCATTTAAAACCTTATTTTAAGATGTTTTTTATGCGAAATATAATTATTTACTTTTTTAAAGTTCGAATGTTTTATTCGGAAAAAAGAAAAAATAAGTTTTTATTGTCCCAAGCTAATATAACACGATATTCAAGCTAAACTAGTTTTCGCCGTCAATCTTTCAGATTTAAATTATGGACGCTTATTTTTATATTTTAATTAACAGCAGCAATGGTAGAAAAGACACAATAGCTACTGTTAAGATTTTTTCTCTAAGTGTATGTTTCTATTTACAATATATCCAGTAAAGTAATAATAAAATCAACCCCGGCTACTATTATCTATTTACTATTGTTATAGCAAAAAATTGTTGTAATAGCAGCAAAGTGCATGCTGATAGAAGCAAACAATATCGGCTGTTAATAACAGACTTTTCCCTGTGTAGTTGTATCCAAATATATGAGCGAATCGGTCCACTGAAAATACCCCTAATAATTAGTGCTTTTAAGCATGTATATACACTCCACGAGAGTATTATGTCTTTGTGAATTTGTTTGTAACACCCAAAAGGAAGGGAGATAGACCCATTGTTAATTATACCGATCGACTTATAATCCATATTTGAATCGATTTAGCAATGTCCGTCCGTCTGTCTATCGTCTGTCCATCTTTTCTTGTAATCACGATACAGGTCGCAATTGTAGAGAGAAACAAATGAAACTTTGCACAACGAAGTTTTTCGGGACAAGGACGAACGCTAATTAATTTGAAGAAATCGGTTCAGATTTAGATATAGCCCCATATACGAATTTCATTCCCGATTTGACCCTTTTCACTCTACATACCGCATATTACAACAGATTTTCTTCAAAATTTGCAAAACACCTTATATTTCAACTAGAAACACCTGTGGTAAAAATGTGTTAGATCGGATCAGATTTATATAAAGCTCCCATACAAATTTCGCTACCAATTCGAATTTTCCGCCCTAGAAATCACATATTTTATCAGATTGCCTTCAGATTTGGCAAAACATATATTTAAACTAGGAATACCTATGGTGAAAATAGGTCAGATCGGTTCATATTTATATAACTCCCATTAAAATTTCGCTCCCGATTTGACTTTTTCTGCTCTAGAAACCACATACTTTAACAGATCCTCTTCAAATTAGGCGAGATATCTTATATTTGTACTCTAAACAGTCATGGTGCAAATGGGTCAAATCGGTTCAGATTTATACATATATAGTTCCCATTAAAATTTCGCTCCCAATTTGACTTTTTCCGCTCTAGAAACTACACGTTTTTTCAGATTTTCTTCAAATTTGGCAAATCATCTTATATTTAAACTAGGAAAACTGAAAATAGGTCAGATCGGTTCAGATTTATAAAGCTCCCACACGAATTTCACTCCCGATTTAACTTTTCCGCTCTAGAAACCGCATATTTTATCAGATTGTCTTCAAATTTTACAAACCATCTTATATTTACACTAGCAACACTTCTGGTGAAGATAGGTCAGATCGGTTTAGATTTATGTATAGCTCCCGATTTGACTTTTTCTGCTCTAGAAACCATATTTTTAAACATATCTTCTTCAAATCTTGAAAAATATCTTATATTTCAACTAAAAATACCCATTTTGAATATGTCTGCTTATATTTGCGCATTTCCCTTATAGCAGAAACGTGCATCATAATGTTGTTCTTATTTGTAGGGGGTGAAACGAGGTTAAAATGGTACCTACCTCGACTGGACGGGCACTTGTTCCATTAAGTCTGGTGGTGAGTTCTGGTGACATATGTTTATAACATTTTCTCCGGCAAAGGCATCTTCATCCGAGCAACAATGCCCTGCTGGCATTTGAGTGTTTGTATCTGATAAAAACAATAGAATTAATCAAAATCTTAAGACACAAACAATTTTTTTTATTTTTGCATTCTATTTAATAAAGATAATTTATTTTAGGAGCACATGTCCCGATCATCCTGAAAATCCCGATCTCTTGCACGTTTCAGTCAGTAATCGAGATTGCCACATTTAGGACATTGGCGAGGACATTTACTACTTGTAGTGTTATAGGTACCTGAACTACTGCCGGAGGCACAAGTCAGATGGGGGAGACCAACGCAAGGCTCATGTTGATACTGGTGTTCCTGTATCTTCGAACAACAGGTTGAAGGCTTCTGCTGGTCCATCAACGAATCTAGCAGTTTCTGGTACTGGTTGGTGACATTCTGTAAAAAACATAAACATGAATTCCACATTAAATATTTGAAATGTATTATTTTGGAATTATTGGAATGTGTGAATTAAATAAATCCAGTTACGAACAAAGTCAATTCATCCACAACTTACTTTCACCTCACTACAGGCTGGATCAACTGCATTCAAGACATCAGTGTTTGGCACAGTTTTACCATTGATAGCCCGGAAATTCGAAAGGTCCAGACAAGTGGGGTGCAGAGATTTGTCCGAATCTGAGGCTGGTATTAAACCAACTTGAGAACAGCAACAGGGATTCTTGTCCTCACCCACCACAAACAGAATATCATTGGGATCGATAACCCGATTGGCCGCCTTGCACACATCCTCCCGCGGGCCACCACAGCCATCGTCATCGTCACTGAAATGCCACATAAAATAATAAATAATAATACCAGCATTACCGAACTCCACCTACTTCCATTCCGGGCATTTCGTCTGCAATCGCACTATCACTTCTATGGTGCCATACTTTTTGTCCGCTGCACAGTTCATAAATTCCGATTCAAAGACATGCGTCATTTCGCCGCCCACACATGCGCTATCCGCCGTTAGGCAATTCAAAAAACTATCCGGCCAATCCATGGCACACAAACCGAAATCCTTACCGCCATGCCTTATTTTCAATTTCAATTTATTTTTGGACAATTCATCCTTGAGTGTACTGGGATTTTCCACAAATTCAAAACTTTTTCCCGACTTGAATTCGACCACATTGATGCGGCTGGAGGTTATCTTTAGATTCTCCTTATTAAAGGTCGCTTCCACAACCAATGTTGCGGGATCTTTATCCACCATCTGCTTGGCGTCCTTGTCACTTATATCCAGACGCACCACAATGATGTCGAATATGTAGCCGACACCACCCGGCACAGATTTGGATTTCTCCGCAGCCATGATGGTATTCATTGTCATTCTAAATGCACTCACTGTTCAGATCAGAAGTAGTTGGATGAGTTGTTTTGAATTTATTTTTTTAGAAAACGCGCAAAATTTATAAAACTTTTCGAAAACAGACTTAACGTCTGGGTTATTCGTTGACGAAATAAAATTGTCGAGAGAAAATTTTTGAAAAGAAAATTGATTTATATTTCATGGATAACGGTTATGTTTGGAAATATGTCATATGTTCGTACATGAACAACGTTCCACGCAAGGCGTATTTATACAGGTGATAGCACTAGAACAACAACAAATTCGGCAACAACAAAATACAAGTAATTTTTTGAATGGTGAGCCATACTGTCAAAGCAAATTATATGGGATTTGACAGTTTCGGTTACTTTTGAATGAAAAAAATTTCAGTCAGCTGGGCTCCTGCTATCACCTTTATAAATACGCCTTGGTTCCACGCGAACGAATGTCGAACTTAAGTTATTTTCGGCTTATATCTAGTTTACCACAAGAGCTCCAATTTGTCCAAAAATCATACCATGCGTACAACTTTTTATTCTTATCAAAATAAAAAAAATGTTGGCGGCGGCCCATATTTCCCGAGTTATGGGCCCTGAAAGTTCGTAGATATATTCCTCGATATCTTCCATGTTTAGAAAGCTTATCGCAACACCTTTAAAACGATATATATATGTTTTTCGATCCGATAACCCATTGCGACTCAAATTTAATATTTACGATTTTTTAGTCGAACTTTCTACAAAAGAGTTTATTATCTGGAAATATTATATTATATATTTTACATCACACACATGCAGACAGGATCATGCGCAAAAATATGAGCCCTTTTTAGGGGTACCTTACCTTTTAAAACCGGAGATATTAGAAAACAAAGTGGTGCAAATGAAAAAAGTGAAAAATTAATTTAAAAAAATCGCTACACAAGAAAACTTTAGTCTGCGTAGCCGGTTTTGGACATACCCCAGAGGAGAAAATCTTTAAACCAGACTGAAGGCCGGCTACCCAGAAAAACTTTAGTCTGCGTAGCCGGTTTTGGACATACCCCAGAGGAGAAAATCATTAACCCCGGCCGAAGGGGTTGGACAGGTTTGGACATATCCCAGAAGAGAAAATCGTAAACCCCGGCCGAAGGCCGGCTACGCCAAAAAAATTTAGTCTGCGTAGCCGGTTTTGGACATACCCCAGAGGAGAAAATCTTTAACCCCGACCGAAGGCCGGCTACATAAAAAAACTTCATGTTTCTGTCTGCATGTTTACACATAAACTACTTTTAGGAGGTAAAATACATCTTCATGTGTAAACACCCCCATAGAAAACATTTATTTGACTCGCAATGGGTTATCGGATCGAAGGTATTGCGATAAGCTTTCTAATGATACCCATATTGACCCGATCCGATGAAAAACATGAAAGATATCGAGGAATATATCTCCAAAATTTCGGGGCCCCGTAACTAGGAAAATATGGGTCGCCGCCAATTTTTTTTTATTTTTTTTTTATCTAAAATATGCCCTCTACCACTTAAAAAAAAATTGTTGACCTCTTTTGCTAAACTAGATATGTTCCTTATTTTCAATGACCACCTTTTTCCTCGAAATCTCGCTAGTGGTTCCAAATTGATTTTTCTTCAAACTAATTCTGTAACATTAGAGCGAAAATAGATATCTTGACATGTTTAGAGAAATTTCACATGTTTAGAGCAGAAGTATCTGCCAAACATTCTGGATCTCTAGTTCGAATGGGTGACACTGGG
Organism: Polietes domitor; assembly: GCA_947397865.1. NCBI lineage: Eukaryota > Metazoa > Arthropoda > Insecta > Diptera > Muscidae > Polietes > Polietes domitor. Next base: position 133,622,450 of record OX377618.1, read on the forward strand.
CGAACCTCCAAAGTTGGCAGTCCATATTAAATTTTGAAAAGCACAATTATGTACCGATTACAAAGATATAGTTATAGTGCTCGTGAATACATATAAAAATGACCTTACATGTGTGTGTGCCTCAATTAGTTTAAGAGTTATTTGAGTTACAAGAAAAAATGCATATTTTGGTTGGCCGGTTACAGAGGTTGGTTCCATGTTTTTAACGTTGCAATCTCATTCGATCTTCGAATTATTTATGCGATTAGATTATTTATACAATTCTAAGTGAACTAAAGGAAAGATTGATGGAAATGTGTTACTTCAATCGGAAGTAGAGATGTGCGCGACTTACGTGAAATACGTGAATCACATGGTTCACGCGTGATCGCGAAGAAAATTTATTTTACTCACGTGAGCATGCGTGAACGTGAGGAGCGAAAAAATGTTCGTGAGTGAATGTGCGTGAGTCACGTGATTTTTTCGTGAGTCGTGGTATATTTGATTCGATTTTGATTTTATGTCCGATTTTGTAATTTTGTATATTATTGTAAAAATATGAATTTAAGGCAAGAGTGACATAAATAACACAGTGCAACACGAAAAAAAATAACCATATACGGACACCGCTATATGATAAAAGACCAAAAAAAAAAACACCCGTGTTTTTTTTTTCCCCCAAAGTCATGCACTTTTTTTTTATGGGCCCCCAGAGATTTGAGGCCTCGGTGTAATTTTTGGAAAAAAGTGATCATATTCTCAGGCTCATATCTTGCAAACCGTTCGGAATTTATTTTATATGTTCATAATTTTTGTTCTTTATGACAAGAGCTAGAACTTTGCCTCAGAGAGTAAATCAAAATTCCGAACGGTTTGCAAGATATGAGCCTGAGAATATGATCACTTTTTTCCAAAAATTACACCGAGGCCTCAAATCTCTGGGGGCCCATAAAAAAAAAGTGCATGACTTTGGGGGGAAGCCATGATGGTATTCATTGTCATTCTAAATGCACTCACTGTTCAGATCAGAAGTAGTTGGATGAGTTGTTTTGAATTTATTTTTTTAGAAAACGCGCAAAATTTATAAAACTTTTCGAAAACAGACTTAACGTCTGGGTTATTCGTTGACGAAATAAAATTGTCGAGAGAAAATTTTTGAAAAGAAAATTGATTTATATTTCATGGATAACGGTTATGTTTGGAAATATGTCATATGTTCGTACATGAACAACGTTCCACGCAAGGCGTATTTATACAGGTGATAGCACTAGAACAACAACAAATTCGGCAACAACAAAATACAAGTAATTTTTTGAATGGTGAGCCATACTGTCAAAGCAAATTATATGGGATTTGACAGTTTCGGTTACTTTTGAATGAAAAAAATTTCAGTCAGCTGGGCTCCTGCTATCACCTTTATAAATACGCCTTGGTTCCACGCGAACGAATGTCGAACTTAAGTTATTTTCGGCTTATATCTAGTTTACCACAAGAGCTCCAATTTGTCCAAAAATCATACCATGCGTACAACTTTTTATTCTTATCAAAATAAAAAAAATGTTGGCGGCGGCCCATATTTCCCGAGTTATGGGCCCTGAAAGTTCGTAGATATATTCCTCGATATCTTCCATGTTTAGAAAGCTTATCGCAACACCTTTAAAACGATATATATATGTTTTTCGATCCGATAACCCATTGCGACTCAAATTTAATATTTACGATTTTTTAGTCGAACTTTCTACAAAAGAGTTTATTATCTGGAAATATTATATTATATATTTTACATCACACACATGCAGACAGGATCATGCGCAAAAATATGAGCCCTTTTTAGGGGTACCTTACCTTTTAAAACCGGAGATATTAGAAAACAAAGTGGTGCAAATGAAAAAAGTGAAAAATTAATTTAAAAAAATCGCTACACAAGAAAACTTTAGTCTGCGTAGCCGGTTTTGGACATACCCCAGAGGAGAAAATCTTTAAACCAGACTGAAGGCCGGCTACCCAGAAAAACTTTAGTCTGCGTAGCCGGTTTTGGACATACCCCAGAGGAGAAAATCATTAACCCCGGCCGAAGGGGTTGGACAGGTTTGGACATATCCCAGAAGAGAAAATCGTAAACCCCGGCCGAAGGCCGGCTACGCCAAAAAAATTTAGTCTGCGTAGCCGGTTTTGGACATACCCCAGAGGAGAAAATCTTTAACCCCGACCGAAGGCCGGCTACATAAAAAAACTTCATGTTTCTGTCTGCATGTTTACACATAAACTACTTTTAGGAGGTAAAATACATCTTCATGTGTAAACACCCCCATAGAAAACATTTATTTGACTCGCAATGGGTTATCGGATCGAAGGTATTGCGATAAGCTTTCTAATGATACCCATATTGACCCGATCCGATGAAAAACATGAAAGATATCGAGGAATATATCTCCAAAATTTCGGGGCCCCGTAACTAGGAAAATATGGGTCGCCGCCAATTTTTTTTTATTTTTTTTTTATCTAAAATATGCCCTCTACCACTTAAAAAAAAATTGTTGACCTCTTTTGCTAAACTAGATATGTTCCTTATTTTCAATGACCACCTTTTTCCTCGAAATCTCGCTAGTGGTTCCAAATTGATTTTTCTTCAAACTAATTCTGTAACATTAGAGCGAAAATAGATATCTTGACATGTTTAGAGAAATTTCACATGTTTAGAGCAGAAGTATCTGCCAAACATTCTGGATCTCTAGTTCGAATGGGTGACACTGGGCGAACCTCCAAAGTTGGCAGTCCATATTAAATTTTGAAAAGCACAATTATGTACCGATTACAAAGATATAGTTATAGTGCTCGTGAATACATATAAAAATGACCTTACATGTGTGTGTGCCTCAATTAGTTTAAGAGTTATTTGAGTTACAAGAAAAAATGCATATTTTGGTTGGCCGGTTACAGAGGTTGGTTCCATGTTTTTAACGTTGCAATCTCATTCGATCTTCGAATTATTTATGCGATTAGATTATTTATACAATTCTAAGTGAACTAAAGGAAAGATTGATGGAAATGTGTTACTTCAATCGGAAGTAGAGATGTGCGCGACTTACGTGAAATACGTGAATCACATGGTTCACGCGTGATCGCGAAGAAAATTTATTTTACTCACGTGAGCATGCGTGAACGTGAGGAGCGAAAAAATGTTCGTGAGTGAATGTGCGTGAGTCACGTGATTTTTTCGTGAGTCGTGGTATATTTGATTCGATTTTGATTTTATGTCCGATTTTGTAATTTTGTATATTATTGTAAAAATATGAATTTAAGGCAAGAGTGACATAAATAACACAGTGCAACACGAAAAAAAATAACCATATACGGACACCGCTATATGATAAAAGACCAAAAAAAAAACACCCGTGTTTTTTTTTCCCCCAAAGTCATGCACTTTTTTTTTATGGGCCCCCAGAGATTTGAGGCCTCGGTGTAATTTTTGGAAAAAAGTGATCATATTCTCAGGCTCATATCTTGCAAACCGTTCGGAATTTATTTTATATGTTCATAATTTTTGTTCTTTATGACAAGAGCTAGAACTTTGCCTCAGAGAGTAAATCAAAATTCCGAACGGTTTGCAAGATATGAGCCTGAGAATATGATCACTTTTTTCCAAAAATTACACCGAGGCCTCAAATCTCTGGGGGCCCATAAAAAAAAAGTGCATGACTTTGGGGGGAAAAAAACACGGGTCTTTTTTTTTTGGTCTTTTATCATGTAGCGGTGTCCGTATATGGTTATTTTGAAATGACTTCAAAAATGTTGCACAGTGTAATATAATACCCTACACCACTTCGTGGACTAGGGTATTATAAGTTAGTTTCGCGCCAAATGTTTGTAACACCAAGAAATAATCGAGCTAGACCCACCTTTAAGTATACCGATCGGCTTAGAATCACCAGCTGAGTCGATTAAACGATGTCTGTCTGTCCCTCCGTCCGTCTGCTGTCCATCTATGCTTGTTCGCACTCTACAGGTCGCAATTGTTGTCCGATTGTCATGAAACTTGACAGAAGTTATTTTTTTCTGGCCAAGGACCATCGGTATTGAATTTGGAGGAAATCGGTTCAGATTTAGATATAGCCCCCATACAAATGTCGCTTCCGATTTGACTTTTTCCGCTCTAAAATTCACATATTGTACCCGATTTTCTTTAAAATTGGCACACCATCTTATAATCCAACTAGAAACACCTATGCAGAAATTGGGTAAGATCGGTTCAGATTTAGATATAGCCCCCATACAAATGTCGCTCCCTATTTCACTTTTTCCGCTTTAGAAACCACATATTGTACCCGATTTTCTTTTAAATTGACACAACATCTTATAATCCAACTAGAAACACCTATGCAGAAATTGGGTAAGATCGGTTCAGATTTAGACATAGCCCCCATAAAAATGTCGCTCCCGATTTGACATTGTCCGCTCTAGAAACCACATTTTCTTTAAATTTGGCACAACATTTTATAATCGATCTAGAAACACCTATGCTGAAAGTGGGTATGATCGGTTCAGATTTAGATATAGCTCTCATACAAATGTCACTCCCGATTTGAGTTTATCTGCTCTAAAATCCACATATTGCACCCTTTTTTTTAAATTGGCACAACATCTTATAATCCAACTAAAAAACCTATGGTGAAAGTGGGTAAGATCGGTTCAGATTTTGATATAGCCCTCATACAAATGTTGCTCCCGAATGTTTAACCGATTTTGGCCAAACTTTACATATTATATTTCACCAATAAACATACATGGTGAAAGCGGGTCACATCGTTCCAGGTTTCAATATACCCCCATACAAATGTCCTTTCCGATTTAAAATTTTTTGTCAAACACATACATTTACAGGATGCAAAAATCTTTCCCGATTTCACTTTTTTACCGAATTGAATTGCAATGAGAATTGTTTGGGTGATGCCGATATGTCCGTACTTTGGTATAACCCAAATGGGGCCCATTCTGATCTATTACAGCTCTAGAAACTACATCTTACATCGGATCTTCATCAAATTTTGCAGATCATGATATTTTTCAACTAGGAATACCTACCGTGAATGAGAAATATATAGGCCCATGTTTTAGACCAGGCCCAGAATGTTGTTATAGGCCCCCTTTTGAAATGTCGGTCCTATTACTACTGTATAATTTGTATTTGTCTGTCGGATAATTGGATCAATTACCATATTCGTTAAATTTGGCTAAAGATGAATTTATAGTAACTGTATAATTTATATGAACTACATAAAATTGCTCCCATGAAATACCTGGATTTAGTAATCAAAGCGAGGTACATACGCAGGGAGTGGTGTAGGGTATTATATAGTCGGCCCGATCGACTTTAGCCTTTCCTTACTTGTTTTTGTATGGAATTTACTCGCTTAAAAAGAAAGTAGCTTACTACTCTCTTAGCTGTGTTGTCAGATTTTTCCTGTTAATCCATTTACGAAAAACCAATGTGTAGCAACGTTGCCAACTTATTGTAAGCTAGTAAGCCCAATCTAACAGGCCTCTAGTAAGCCCAATTGAACAGGTCTAATGGCTCTATTGCGCGACAAATTCAATGACCGTGTTATCTCACGTGGTGGCGATGTCACTTGGCCACTAAGATCATGTGATTTGACACCGTTGGACTTCTTTCGTTGGGGTTATTTGAAAGAAAAGGTGTACGTCGATAAGCCAGCAACAATTCAAGAGCTAAAGGGTGAGATAATTCGGCACATTAACGGCATAGAACCTCAATTATGCCCCAGTGTCATCAAAAATTTGGACCATCGGATGGAGGTCGAGGTCGCGGCGGCCATTTGGCCGATATTTTGTTCCATACATAATTGAACCATACCAATATTATCATAATTTAACATCGGCCCTTTACGAAAGACGAAAATCCAAAATAAATTTTTACCGTTTTTTATTAGCAGCCTTGTTCCTGGAAGTTGTTAATTTATTAATTTTGTAATCCTTACTTTGTGGTTCGAGAATTAATTGTCTTACTAAATTTTTTTATTATTTTATTTGTCGTTATTCAAACAATAACAAAATGCACATGCCATATAACTCGAGCATTCGGGACTCGATTAATAGAAAACAAGTAAGGAAAGGCTAAAGTCGGGCGGGGCCGACTATATAATACCCTACACCACTCCCTGCGTATGTACCTCGCTTTGATTACTAAACATAGGTATTACATGGGAGCAATTTTATGTAGTTCATACAAATTATATGAATATAATGTATATCCTATAAATTCATCTTTAGTCAAATTTAACGAATATGGTAAATAATATGGTAATTGATCCAATTGTCCGACAGACAAATACAAATTATACAGTAGTATACCAAAGTCATACCAAAGTATGGACATATGGGCATCACCCAAACAATTCTCATTGCAATTCAATTCGGTAAAAAATTGAAATCGGGAAGGATTTTTGCATCCTGTAAATGTATGTGTTTGACAAAAAATGTTAAATCGGAAAGGACATTCGTATGGGGGTATATTGAAACCAGGAACGATGTGACGCGCTTTCACCATGTCTGTTTATTGGTGAAATATAATATGTAAAATTTGGCCAAAATCGGTTAAACATTCGGGAGCAACATTTGTATGAGGGCTATATCTAAATCTGAACCGATCTTACCCACTTTCACCATTGGTTTTTTAGTTGGATTATAAGATGTTGTGCCAATTTTAAAGAAAATCAGGTACAATATGTGGTTTCTAAAGCGGAAAAAGTGAATTCGGGAGCGACATTTGTATGGGGGCTATATCTAAATCTGAACCGATCTTACCCAATTTTTGCATACGTGTTTCTAGTTCGATTATAAGATGTTCTGCAAAATTTAAAGAAAATCGGCTACAATATGTCGTTTCTAGAGCGGAAAAGGTCAAATTGGGAGCGACATTTGTATGGGGGCTATATCTAAATCTGAACCGATCTTACCCAATTTTTGCATACGTATTTCTAGTTGCATTATAAGATGTTCTGCCAAATTTAAAGAAAATCGGGTACAATATGTCGTTTCTAGAGCAGAAAATGTCAATTCGGGAGCGACATTTGTATGGGGGCTATATCTAAATCTGAACCGATCTTACCCAATTTTTGCATACGTGTTTCTAGTTGGATTATAAGATGTTCTGCAAAATTTAAAGAAAATCGGCTACAATATGTCGTTTCTAGAGCGGAAAAAGTGAATTCGGGAGCGACATTTGTATGAGGGCTATATCTAAATCTGAACCGATCTTACCCAATTTTTGCATACGTGTTTCTAGTTCGATTATAAGATGTTCTGCAAAATTTAAAGAAAATCGGGTTCAATATGTCGCTTCTAAAGCGGAAAAAGTGAATTCGGGAGCGACATTTATATGGGGGCTATATCTAAATCTGAACCGATCTTACCCAATTTTTGCATACGTGTTTCTAGTTCGATTATAAGATGTTCTGCAAAATTTAAAGAAAATCCAGTACAATATGTCGTTTCTAGAGCGGAAAATGTCAAATCGGGAGCGACATTTGTATGGGGGCTATATCTAAATCTGAACCGATCTTACCCAATTTCGGCATAGGTGTTTCTAGTTGGATTATAAGATGTTGTACCAAATTTAAAGAAAATCGGGTACAATATGTGGTTTCTAGAGCGGAAAATGTCAAATCGGGACCGACATTTGTATTGGGGCTATATCTAAATCTGAACCGATTTCCTCCAAATTCAATACCAATGGTCCTTGGCGAGAAAAAATAACTTTTGCCAAGTTTCATGACAATCGGACAACAATTGCGACCTGTAGAGTGCGAACAAGCTTAGATGGACAGCAGACGGACAGACGGACAGACGGACGGACGGACGGACGGACGGACAGACAGACATCGTTAAATCGACTCAGCTGGCGATTCTAAGCCGATCCGTATACTTAAAGGTGGGTCTAGCTCAATTATTTCTTGGTGTTACAAACATTTGGTGGAAAACTAACTTATAATACCCTAGACCACGAAGTGGTGTAGGGTATAACGAGAATTAATATATCTGATAACATAAATTGTGTTAGGAATTTTGTGAAGAAAATTTTAAAATATTCCTGGAGACTAAACTATATGCAACTATATGAACGATGAATTTTGGAAGAGTGTAAAAGAAGATAAGAAACCACAAAATATATTTTTCCTGGAATTTTCTACCACGGATGTTCAAGGATAATAAAGGATAACAATTTGAAAGGACTTTTTTTATCCTTTTTTGGTCCTTATTGTAAAAATAAAAAATTTAGGAAGAAAGTTCAAAATGTCACCTTTCATTTGATACCCATGTTGTGATAATATGACTTGCACAAAAACGGCGAAAATTCATGGAAGGGGACATGTCCTTTGCAACTTCGAAGTCCTTTTAAAGGAAAATTCGACCAGAGAATGAAAAACTTAGTATGAGGTTTTGGCATGACTAGGATTTGGCAACATAGGATCACTACTTTCATAAAAATATAGTTTGGTTGATGTGCAAAAAGTGCTGTTCAACGGTGTAATTTGTCATATTTAGGGTTTGCATCCCGGGATTTCCCGCGGGAAAATTCCCGGAAATTCGCACATTTTTCCGCTGGAATTCAGTAGAAAATTTTACATATTTCCTCGCATATTTTTTCCATTATTTCCACAATAAAATTAAAAATGTTGTATAACAATTTAGATCGCATAGCTTTTAATCAGGTATGTCAAATATTGCAGTTGGATGACAAAATAAGCTGCGTTCGGATGTAGACTCAAAATCCAAATCAATCCGAAAAGGATTTTTCCTGTCAAGGTCCATATGAAAAAAATTAAAATCCGGGAAATAGAAATAGATTTTGGGCGTATATCCGAACGCCAAGAATAAAGAATTTAAAGTTTTTGAAGCGACAGGACAAAGAACAAACATTTCATTTAATGCTCCACTCACTATTGTGAACGATCGTTCTCCGTCGCGTCTACATTTTCCAATAAAAAAGAAATATCTGATCTTTAATTAATTTTGAAACTTGAAAAGATGTTAGAATTGATCTCACATTCCACTTTATTGTCTGAATTCTGTTGCGAAATATATATTTATTTTACTTTAATAAAATGTGAATGTTTCATTGGAAAAAATAAGTTTAACCCATGGAAAACAGTATGTTGACAATTTTCCGTTTCCCGGGAAATAAAAAGTACGGGAAAATACAAACCCTAGTCATATTCTAGTGAACCGCCTGTGCGAATTATTATAGTTATCCAAATAATTCACCCATACGACATGTGGTAACCTACTACCTTAGTGGGTTTTTGTTTGAAGTTTAAAAGGTATATATTAGGTATCTATGTACGCTTAGAAAAAAGTCTGTTGTTAACAGCAGGCACTTTTTATACCCTACACCACATGGTCTTTGTGCATTTGTTTGTAACACCCAAAAGGAAGCGAGATAGACTCATCGTTTATTATACCCATCGACATAGAATTCACTTTTTCAATCGATTTAGCCATGTCCGTCTGTCTATCCGTCCGTCCATCTATTTTTGTAAACACGGTAATACAGGTCGCAATTATTGTCCGATTCTAACGAAACTTGCACTTAAAGGAGGGACGCTATTTAATTTTAAGCAAATCGGTTCAGATTTAAATATAGCCCCCATACAAATGTTGCTCCCGTCGTCACTTTTTCTGCTTTAGAACATTTTTGTGAAAATGGGTCAAATCGGCTCAGATTTATATATAGATCCCATACAAATATCGCTACCTTTTTGACTTTGACTTTCTTTGCTTTAGAAACCACATAATTAAAGTGATTTTGAGCATTTTTGGCACAACACCACATATTTCATCTAGAAACATCTGTGGCGATAATGGGTCAAATCGGTTCAGATTTAGATATAGCCACCATACAAATTTCGCTCCCTATTATATAACCATAAATTTTAACAGATTTTCTTCAATTTTGGCGCAACGCCTTATATTTCAACTAGATACATTTCTGGTAAAAAATGTTTCAAATCGGTTCAGATTTGGATATAGCTCCCATACTTTGAGAAACCACATACCGTAACCGATTTTCTTCAAATTCGGCAGGACAATTTATATTTACACTAGAAAAATTTATGGTAAAAGAGGATGAGATCGATTCAGATTTATATATTGCTCCCATACAAATGGCGTTCACGATTTTCACAGAATTGAATTGTAGTGGAGTAGAAAGAGTAGAGTATCATATAGTCGGCCCCGACCGACTTTAGTCTTTCCTTACTTGTTTGTTATTAGATCAGTTTTTCCATTCAATAAGCTGAAGAGTTTGCAGTCTGCTAAAAATTACTGATGTTAATTAAAATATAAAAATAAGATACATAATTTAAAAGTCATTTGGGATGACGGAACATCATTTTCTATTAGTTCGTGACAAGGCATATAATTAAAAATACTATTGCAATATCTTTCAATCTGTATGTATAAAAATCAATGTGCGTCTGTGTGTCTGTTTGTCTGTATGTTCTGTACTTTGAGCCCAATTTTTAATGTTAATATCTGAAAATAATCCTTGGGTCCCTGTCTAATTTTGGATTTTTAAAGAACTCAAAAATGTCAACTAGAACAAAAGTTATTGAATTTTGGACGATGGATTTTGATTGTGAACCACTGTGCGTCGTCAACGTACCTACCATGATCCGAACTATTACCGCCAAGCAGTATAGTGTGGATACCGGCAACAAATAATATATCAACAGACGACAAAAATAAAACAAACAAAATAATATAGGTCCATTTAAAATTTGAAGTAAGAATCGGCAATAAATAAAGTACTGATTATTTTTTCAAATTTCTGGTTTTCTTGGAAAGGTTGAACTTTGTCATTTAATAATGGAACACAATATCATACATATGACTACCACGACTGGCTCGGCAGTACGTCATCCGTTTAAACCAATGTTTCAGTACAGCCCAAAATCCACACCAAACAGTGACTTGTTGTGGATGCATTGGCTTCTGACGTGTAGGTTCTCTGATACCCCATATGCGGCAGTTTTGTTTATTGACATAGCCACCGAGATGAAAATGAGCTTCATGAAGGCTGAACTCTTCTTGAAAATTTTCCACGTAAATTTCATACAGTTTGCATTTAAGGCTCACTACTTTGGTAAGTAAGTTTTTAATATTTCCCAATTTTATTCCAGCGTATAGCGACCCGTTTTGCAAATATCAAACGTAAACCTGAACATAAAAATGAATGTTATTCTACCTTTCAAAGTCAAAGTAATCGGTAGTTCAAATTTAAAATATGGCCCACCCAACATTACATGCAAACTAAAGTTGTTTCTTAAATTTGTTAGCGAAAAATCTCAAATACGAGAGAATACTTGACTTTATTTTATCGTTACCGAAACCGATGATGTAGAATGGACTGCGCAAAAGCATAATTCGTACGTTGGAAATCAATATGGAGATACTTATAGCATCTAGATAGTCTAAATGACACGTTAAGAAGAAATAAGATAGTCCGACGAGACATCACTATTTATAACCTTTAAGTTAATCAACTTCAATTTACTAGAAAAAAAATCACAATTCCAATGTAAGTAATTCAAACAAAATAATTAGAATTCCTACTAACTGACTCAATTTTCTATATTTTTATATTCTGCTATATGTACAAGCGTGTGCATTACTCATTCATGCTAAGAGAAATATGTAAGGTATTTTTAGACTACTCCTGAAATTATTAATAAACTCTAATCGGTCTCCTGGACACAATTGGTATTACTTCATATCACTTCATGAAAACCAAACTATGCCTGATTTTATTACAAGATGTATACGCACGTACTCAACAAGAATCGGCAATAAAACGGATTTCGAAAATCTATGAGTTGGGTCTTTTTCATATTAGGGTAACGAAATACACATGCATTTCAAATGTTCAGGCTGTACTAAAAAAGAAAACATGACACAAATTGGAATCATTGTCGGAAAATAATCAATAACTTATCACCAAATTATCAAATTTGTATCACCCAATGCTGAAGAACATAAACACCTTTTGCCGCTACCCTTGCTGTGATAACAAACAACAAACAAACGACGGTGAACAAAATGAACTTTGGCTCTAGCCAAACAGAAACAATCTCGTTGTGCCCGTTGACCAATTATCAAAAACACACATAGTTTTATAACTAAATAAAGAGCAGTTTTATTTTTGTTTTATCAATAGGGTTAATATAAAGTAATCATAATAAAACAACACAGTTGTTTTCTCTCTTATAATGCTTACACATTGATAGTTTTAGGCCGAAAAGTAAATTAAATTAAAGAAGGAAAAGAAAAACTGCATTGCACACTTTACAAGCTTCGGTTGGTTTACTACTTCATTAAATAATAAAGTTTAAAGTTGATATTTTTGTATTCATTTAACAATAATATAATGCAATATTTCCGCTGTTTGAACACTTAACAATTTTTCAGTTTTTTTTGTTTTATGTGATGAGAAATGTTGTTTTTGTGGCGATGATGATTTACTTTCTGGCGTTAATAATTTCAATGAATTCGGGTTTCAATGAAGCACCACCGACCAAGAAACCATCAATATCTGGCTGGGCAGCCAATTCTTTGCAGTTAGCGGCGGTAACGGAGCCGCCATATTGGATGCGCAGACTATCGGAGACTTCCTTGGAGATATTCTCGGACAACCATTTGCGGAGATAAGCATGAACTTCCTGGGCCTGAAAATATACAAAAAATACGTTTTGGGATAAATAGAAATTAATATTTAAATAGAGAGATTTTATAATATTAAGTTACATTGTGTTAATTGTGATTAAAGCTTTTACTTAAGAGTAAAAGAAAGAAATTTACTAAACACAAATCATCACTCAACTAACATCATTACTAATATAAAGTCTGTTTCATGCTGTCGCTGTAGTTTCTTTTGAATTGCACATGGGCATCCTGAAGTCAATATTTCGACTGTAAAGTCTTTTAAAGCGGCCTACTTCTAAATTAGTCTCATTTAAAAAATGATGTAATTTTTGCAAAAAATATCAGCTGATGGAAAATATTGCTTTCATAACCATAAGCCACAAAAAACCAAGTTTTATATGTAAGTACATAAGTATATGTATGCCTGTATAAAATATGTGTATATACATAGATGTGTAGTTAGTACACATTTTGTTTGGTTTTTATTCTCAAATTTTCGCTTCAAGGGTATATATGTTGTTAATGCATTTTTGGCCATTATTCTCAACGTCCGTTCTTTTGCATATTTTTACTGTTGCTACACAGAAATTCATGACAATGACATTGATAATGGTCATGGTTTTATACCATTTAATTTTACGAAGCAACCCACACAACTTGTTCGATATTTTTGTTATCGAATATATAACATTTTAAGAATCTGTTCCTACCTTTCATTATATTCATTACTTTAGGACGAATCGTATAAGACAATGCGACAATTTCTCCAAATTTAGCTATTTATGCTTAAAACTATAAACTAAAAGTGATTTGAGGTGATTTATTAATTGTAATTTATATGTGCCAGAAATCGGCAAAAAAATGCATCTGGCGAGTTTTGATTTCTTTCTCTTATTTTATTTTACTATTTTCACTATAAAACGCTAACTATCTATAAATATCTGCTCTAAACAAGAGGTGCAACCAAAACAAAATGGATACCAAATTTTGCAGACTTTCGACACTTCTTAAAATACAATGTCAAGTTTCTCACAAATCTATCTTTTTTAAAATATCGCTATCTGGTAGGAAAAACGGCTAAAAAAGTCGAAAGTTATAAAAAAGGAGAAAATTCAAAAATAGAATTTCAGTTTGTGGCGAAAACTTCAGGAGTTTTTGATTCAACGCACTACTTAATCTACATCTATTTTTGCCACTGTCCTACTTTTACCCTCTTTTTTATCAATATGAGGCTAATCATTATATATTACTTTTTTTTGTTATATATAATTAATAGATTTTTTATTTAGATATTTTAAATTAATGGCGTATGTTTGCTTTTGTATATCATGTGTAATATAGAATTATTTGCTTCCTTGTATTACTATGGATGAATACAAATGAAATTATATTAGAAATAGAATAACGTTGTAGTTTTTCCGGCTTAAATCGGTTTTCACGATTTAAAGATTATTTTTTGTGGCCAGAAATTTCAAAGAATACGACAACAATAGCTTTGTTTTATATTACGCACCGATATGATGAATTTAAAATGAAAATTATCAGGTATGTGATACATATCGATTCATTTTAAATCGATACGTTTTTATATTTTGAAACGCATATATATTCGATATAATTAATATTACATGAGTTTTTATACTAATACATCTAATTTTATGGCAGGGATAAAATAAGAAATTTATTGATTCCATTTATATGGCACAATAGTCTAAATAATTATCCGAAATAGCATCGATTTAAAACGGAACGATTTTAATCACATACCTGTATAAAAACTAAAGGTTCTTGGGGAATTTCTATTTTCGGTTGTTTTTGAGGGAAGTAAAATGGGGTTGTTTCAAACCATTCTCTAATGAGGCACGAAAATGATTTCTAGCCTTCTTTCATTTATTTTGAGCTGAATTTAAATGAAACATTAATATTAAAAAAAACATTTTCATGAGACAATCTCTAAAGCGGTAGTACTTTTTTAAGTTGTCAACTTCACATTCACCCCCTCCCTTATCGAGAACAAATGGTATACATATTCGAACGAAAAAATTTGAATTACCCTTGTTTACACTTATCGTTTGTGTGGCGAATGAAAACATATTTCGGACAATATATTGTTTAGGATAAAAATGATTTTTCACAGTGATACTTCAAGAAATGTACTCAGTCAGTAAGCCTTTAAAAAAATGGCGGAAGTCAAACGATTATTTTGTATGCTGTCTTTGCTTCTATGAAGGTTTCTATTCCATTAATCGAAATCTATTTTGCAAGTGAGTCACTGTATTTCGCTTAGAGTTTTACTGACACAATTCTATCTTGAATTTCTATTATTTGCAAAGAGAGCAGTGACTGGAACATTGAAAAATAATGTTATTAATATTTGAAACAGAATGATTACACGAATGTCTATCTGTATTTTAACTTTCTGATTAATACTCTTGCAAAACTGCAAGTCTACATTATTCTTAGAATTGTTTAAAGGTTACCTCTAATAACTAAAATTGTGTAAATACATCCACTTTCTGCTACGCTTACCCCCATTTTCACCAACTCCGATTAAAGGTAACCAACAGTAATATTTGTCAAACTCCACACAGACTGGCAGCTAAAATTGTTGGTTAGCTCTGACTGTAGGATAACCAGACTTTGTGAAAATGTTTGATTTAAACCCTAATTTCCAGCATTGAATATGAACGTATAAATAGAGCAGTTCCAGACCCTGGCTATGTGCAAATAGGACAACTTTTTAAAACATTTTAAATCAAAGGTTTGGCTGTTCCTCATATTACCAAGAGGGAAAAAGTAAAAGTAATTACAGATCTCCTCTATATTTCTATTCCTATGGAAGCACTACTTGAACATTTCAATGTCATTACGTTCTTAAGCCCCCCAGGAGGTCTAATCACAATAGCTTACATCAAATCCAAATGTCAAATTTAAAATTTTTTTGTCACTTACTTGTTGGGGAGAGGCAGTCTTGCCGGTACCAATAGCCCACACGGGTTCGTAGGCTACAACGACATTGGTCCAATCCTTAATGGTCTTGGCATAGGCAGCCATCTGGCTGGCAACAACAGCCTCGGTTTTACCAGCTTCACGCTCCTCCAATTTCTCACCAATGCAGGCGATTACCTTCAAGCCTTCGGCCAAGGCATGGGCAGCCTTGTCAGCAATCAATTCATCGCTTTCGTTGAAGACATGTCTACGTTCCGAGTGACCGAGAATAACCCAGCCGGCACCGACATCCTTCAACATAGCGGGAGACACTTCACCGGTGAAGGCACCCTTGGCTACTTTGTAGCAATTCTGACCGGCAACATTGAATTTGCAGGGCAAAAGGTCGCGGGCAAAGTTGATGTACACAAAGGGGCAGCCCAAAACTATCTCGGTGTTCTCATCCAAGGTAGCACCGCAAAGGGTTTTGCACAACTCGGTGATGGATTGCTTGTCACCGTTCAATTTCCAGTTTCCACCTACACAGAATTTACGACCCATATTGTTGTTGCTGCTGTTGTTGTTTGTCTTTGGAGTGCAAGTGATGAATTGACGGCGGTTCTACAAATCAACACCAAAGGTTAATTATTAAAATAAATAAAATTATACTATTTTCTTCCAAATATCGAAAAAAATTTCTTCCTTTCACTTTCTTTGCAGTACCTTTCTCCGACGATTGCTGATTGGGAATAACAATAACCTTGTACGACCTTGTTGTAGGTAAAAAGTGCCCCACAGAACACTGTTACGTGCCGTCAAACTAACAGCCAGGCAGTGTTACCGTTGTGCCACTAAAGTGGCAATTTTGCCACTTTTTTCGAGCCGAGATACTTTTGTGCCACTTTTTCATTGAGGTACTAAATGTGCTACTTTTTGCTTTTTTTGTGCCACTTTTTTCATTTCTCGTATCCTGGGAAATTCGTACGGGAATACCACGGGAATTCAGTAGAAAATTTTACATATTTCTTCGAATATTTTTTCCATCACGCACCTTCTAGTACCTCCCAACTATAACCTATAACTGCTAGAAGGGCTGAATACGCCATTCAAGCCATCATAAAGACCACTTACCCCCTAGGACCAGATTGAGAGTGGGCTTTGATCCTGGCAGCAGTCGTTTGGTCTTCATGTCGACACAATCGGGGGGGATATCGCCTGGTTCGCTAAGGTGAATCTGTACATAGGTACTCCATCACCTCGTCGAACTTTGCAGCTTTTCACTGCACACTTTTCTGAACTTTTACTTTTGTACATAATTAAATATAATTTATAATCACAATCGCATTTAACGGGCGCGGGCTTTGGGAGCTTTACGTGGAAGGAGTTGCGAGTTGCTAAAAAAAGGAGTAGAAGCAGAGCGCAGAGTTGAGTATAGGGGAGTATAGAATGGATCAGAGATACAAGCCAACCGATTTTAAGCCGACAAGCCGCCGCATGTTTCTGCACGACCCACGCCGCCGCCGATTTCATCGACTCATATCGACTTCAACCACGCCGCCGTGATTTGACGGAGTTCTAACTCAGTCAAATCAAATAGACAACCCACTTAAAATTACCTACTGCTGTGAAATATATTGATCTTTCTTTCATTTATATAAGTCAATTCCAGTACGTGTGGCCATGTGTTCCTATAAATAACAATATCTATTTTGCTTTTTCAGTGTGTAAAAGTAGGTAGAGTATTATCATTCTTTGGAAGGATTATGATATTCAAGAACGTCTGGTCAAATATGCCTCAAATGAAAAGCTGTAATTGCAAAATTATTTATTAAATTTATCCATATTATGCATTTTGGGAATGGATTCAAAAAAATGTATGGGTTAACAATTAGGGTATCCAACCGATTAAATTTTATTCGATTAATCGAATAATTTTTGTCAAATATTTGTTCGAATAATAAAAAATCATGATTTTCGAATAACGAATAAATTGTCCCAAATAATCGATTAAAAAACTGCCTTAAAAAACTAATGAAATCGTCGTATGCTTTGTATGATAAATTGATTTTGAATAGCCAGTTTGCTCCATTTGGGTACACCAAATATAAAATCACAATTTTTTTTGATTTGTATGCTCCACAGATATTAAAATAATGATTTATCCGATTTCATTTAAAAATAGCAAAAACTGGCCAATAGCTTCGGAATTATTTAAAATTTAAAGAATAGTAATTTCATAGAATCGTAAATTCATAGAAAAATTGAGGTTAAAAAAGTCAGTTCTGTTATAAATCATATGATCCATATTCGAAAAAAGTCAATGGATGTCTTCTTATATTATGCTCATTTTTTTCTTTTTCCTTCTTTTGATAAGATATTAAGATTTTTTTCAACTTCTAATGAATTTCGAATTTGATGTTACCGTAAACTGGCGTGTCTTGTCTATATAACTCTTATTAATTATATTTTATTTAAGTGGACAATTGATCGATTAATCGGTTAATCGAATAACTCTCGACTTCATTATTCGACTAATTGGAATTTTTTGTTTTCAAATAAACGAAAAATCGAATAACATAAAAGTCCGAATAATTGGATACCCTAATAACAATATTAAATTATTGGAACATTGGCTAATATTAACGAATATTGAACTACTTGCCGAAAAATAAAAGAAAATTGTTCCTTCCATTTTCCCAAAATTGTCAAATAAATAGGGGTATTCGAATGACAGAACGAGCCGGCAAATCAGCCGAAAGCCGCCGCCGCCGACCCATTTTGAACAGCGCCGCCGCCGCCGCCGCCGATAATTATGGTTCGGCTTGTAACTCTGGAATGGATTAGAATGGGAGAATCTGCAATTTAAGAATGAGAGAGCATAGAGACAGAACAAGTGGTGAGTTTGCTGATTTCACCACAGGAGAGCACAGAGAGTGTGAGCCAACCAGTGTTACCGTTGTGCCAATAAAGTGGCAATTATTTTCCCTGTCAAGCCGGGAAAAATAGATTTTGGGCGTGTATCCGAAAGCCAAAAATAAAGAATTTAAAGTTTTCGAAGCGACAGGAACAATCGTTCTCCGTCGTCGAGGCTAAGTCCAATAAAGTCGACACAAAATATTTTAAAATTTCTTTGGATACATATATTTATATTGTAGTTGGCGACAATGTGAAAAAATAATTTTTTATTTTGAGCAAAAAATTAAATTTTTATTAACGTTTTTGTTATCGCAGCTTGTTATCCCGGCTTAGAGAAAAACAGCCCTAATAAAATTATTCAACAAGAACTGTGAACAAAAATAAGATATATTTAAAATTTATATTCTTAAAATCATGAACTCACTAAACAAAAGTTTTCAAAGTGAGACTTCACACAATATATAGTTTCGATGACAAACAACTTTTTAAAAACATTTTAAAAAAGAGTTTATAATGTTTATAGAGATATCGATTATAAAAATATTTTCAATATAAATGACAAAAAAACTGAATAGTTTAAGATTCTTAGACCCTTTTTATACAAAATCTAACGATGATATCAACTATTTTACCAACGGGGCTGAATTTAGTGATGTAATTAAGAAACCACAGGCTTTTGTAAATTAATTTAAATTATTACAATATAAGTCAAATGATAAATCTTACGAGCAGTATTGCAACAATTACTAATGTCGAAGTTTTCTGGTATAAAGTGGGAAATTTAAAAAATAATTTAAATGATTTATATCAAAATTTGTATCAATTTGCCACATATGTTTTTACTTTGCCTCATAGCAGTGCATGCGCAGAGCTCGTTTTTCGAAGCTGACAATAATGAAAAATAGGTTAACGAACAGGTTGACGTGAAGTTGGAGTATTGGGTTCCCAGTACTGATCTAATTGAAAAGTATGGGAAAGAAGTTACCAAAAAGTAACTAAAAATAAATACCAAAATGTGATTTAATTTATTTTTTAGTTTAGTATATATATATATATATGGGTCACGAAAATGAACTGTTACGGTCACCCCCCAGAAATGAAGATGGGATTGTTTAATGATAATCTGCAAAATATTTCGTCACTGGGTCAAGACATCTGTGAGCTAAACGCTCCTGAAAACACCTCTAAAAATCATGTTTTCCCGTGTTATTTTTTCATGTTGCATTTCTGTTCTGTTTCTATGAATTTATAGATCCTTGGAAGCACTTAAAATATAAATTTGTCATTCATTTGTCATATTATTGGACGCTTATTGTTTTTTTGTGGGTTTTCAAAGTTACAGCTAAAAACTCATATTTCTTGGAAACAGGAGATGGTTTTTCAGATCCAAAATTCTTTTTACAAAAATGAGCGCTGCGACGTCAATTTATTTCCGATCTACATGATTTAGGTTATTCGAAAGGTATTGACGGCAGCTATTTATTTTTTATGAGATACTACCACAAAATACGAAAAAGTTTACAGTTTGCAGTTTACAGTTAGTTATATATGTATACAAATGAATTGTTTTTGTTAACTTCATGTAATCTGTCTAAAAAAGTGCGCCACTTTTTGTGCCACTTTTTTCTAACAAATGTGTCACTTTTTTTTGAAGAAATCCCCTTTTTGTGATACTTTTTGAAATTTCTCAGCGGTAACACTGAGCGGCTGCAGTTTTTTAACGCCCCACAGAACACTGTTACGTGCCGTCAAACTAACAGCCAGGCCGGTGGTGGCTGTGGCAAAGATAACAGAACATAATATAGATCTAACAGCGCTATCCGAGAATCGTGAAGTGTGAGGGAAATTCTTCAGATGGCACTGCACGACGTCTTAGACAAAGACCTAGAACTGCTGCTGTTAGGTTTTTGTCTTAGAGGGAGTCTTTTCCTTTTTCTTTGAACTGGGATATTCTTATAATTCATGACATTTTTGCATCTACACGCAAAGAAAAAATTGTGAGAAATCATACAAGAAAGAATGTGGATGATGTTGCTGTTGTCATTACCCACATATTGTTTGCATGTTGCTGAGGCACAACCACAATCACCGCCACCCCTACAACATGTAAACTGTCAATCATGAAAGGATTAAGTTAATAATGACGAAAGCAACTTTTGAAAACACACACAGCCACACTTACCTTCTTATTATTGTACGTTTTTCGGCTTTCTCCAAACACGCACTGGCTTTTGTAACAATGAATAACAGAGGTCCGCTGCTATTTTCATTACTAAATACAAAATATAAAATATGCCCCAGCACCACCGGGCGTCGTTGTTGTGCGTAGTGCATAAATACCACTGCTGCCGAAACCATTTACGGCATCACTTGTCGAGACTGCATAATGTTGCTCCAACAATTCCTAAATGAACTTCATTGATTGAAGGAGAACATCAGACTTCCGAAATGTAACTAAAATTTATATTAATAAATTAAAAGATTAATCAATCTTCATTTTGCGAATGCAAAATAAATAAATTTTAATTTCACCATACTTACTTCTTCGTCTGTTGCTTTTGGTTTTCTTATAATTCTAATCGTCGAAATTCACTTTGACAAATTTATAGAAACCTTTGCTCATATACGTATTTTTGCAACTATGTGCTACAAAATTCATGAAATTGACAACTTACATATTCATACTTACACCATTATCCAACTAACTAATTAATTTCAACTAAGAAACTTGTGTAAATGCTACAAATTTCTAAATTGGGAAAAGGAACATGGTTGAATATTTTAAGGTACATACGCACTGAACACCTACCAAATAAACTTAGTTATTTATACAAAAGAAGCACATGTGTAATTTACACATGTACGAGGGAAATTTAGCATTTACTTGTACGATTTCTGTCAACTCTATATAAAAAAGATTTACAAAGTTGAATTATAGTCACGAGTTTTTTTCTGCGTGTAGGTATATTTTAAACGTGAATTTTACATTCGGGTTCATGAGCATTTTTGTTTCTAACAAATAGAAACAACAATAAAATTTTAATCCAAAGCATTGTATTTGCTTCCGGTCAAATTCTTATCAATGATTTTGCAACGATTACTCCAACCCCAAATCAAAGTTCATATTGACAACAATGTGAATTACTTCGTTCGTATATTCTTCGAACTAAATTTGAAGCAATCTACCACTCAATGCCTTAAACCCATTCTGTTCAGGCATACGCCTTCTTTGAAAGCTCCAAATGATACAGATGATTTATATGTATTTATATATTATATATATATATGTATATCATATTAGAATATACATACTTTGAGTGAAACAGAAAGTTATTTTTCACATTTGCCACCTGGTGGTGTTGGCTTCAACTACAACTATTTTATCTATGTATCTTTGATACATACTGCTACTATGTATGTTAATGCTATGCATACTGTTATATAATCTGCTTGACATTACAGAAATGCATAACAGTACAAAATACTAGATATGTAGGATTAACCATAGCATTCACAATAATAGCAGTTCTTAATGTGATTGTGAATCAATGTTAAACTAAAAGTGGGGCCAAATGAATGCAACACTAAATTAATGTGGCAATGTTTAGCTACATACAAAAATATAATTGCCGTTGAATGAAAGTAGGAATATTACATGAAATATTCGAAATCTATGTTTTACCACTCTTTAGGCTAGAGATGGGCGGGACTCACGTGATTCATGCGTGATCGTGAGCAAAATTTATTTTACTCGCACATATTTATAAATTCTTTGATTTTAATTTTATTTCGTTTAAAAATGTGAAGTTTTCCATCCAAAATAAAAGTCATATATACATACATATTTTTTTTTAAAACAATGTGTCTTCAATACAGGTATAATTTCTATTTTTCTATTATTTAAGCAAGCATCAACACTAGGCACTGAATTTATATGGGAAACCCCTTCAATTAAAAAACCACATAACTTATATCGGGGTATACAGTGGTGGACACGAATTTAGCACAGTCACCACATGTAACTTTATAAAGCAAATATTTCAACTTCTTTTTATGTTTTTTGACCGGTATTTTTTCTAAAATATTACGTACGATAAGATGATCATTTAACGTTGTTTTTGTTCGGTTCTTATGCTGCATTTTAGTTTTATGCAATTTAAAGTACAAATAATACGAAAAGTGATTGGACAGTAATTTAGCACAAATTTAAAAAACTTTAATCAAACCAGAAAAAACTGAACTAACCAATACATTTTATTATAAACTTAATATTTGGTTGGATAATCACTATTTTGAGTAATAGCTGTACATCTTCTGGACATACTCTCCACTAGAGACATAAAACGCTCCATTGGAATAGCATATCAGGAATTTTGAGTTTCATTCAAGAAATTGGGCAAATTTTTGTGTTTTATTGCTATAATATGTTGTTAAAGACCATTCCATAGATTGTCAAATGGATTGAGATCCGGTGACTGTGCTGGACCATTTTTAAAAACCTATTCTGTTCAGCCCCAAAAAGCTCTTCACTGGCGTTAAGTGTGTTTTGGTCGGTTGTCGTGCATAAAACGCCACTTAATTGGCATGTTTTTATCTGAATATGTTATCATACTATCAACAAGTAGATTTTTGTAAATATACTGATCCATTAGTGCATCGATTTTGTGTATCGGACCAACGCCGTGTCCAGAAAACTCAGTATACACCATCAGATTTTCGCCAATAAGCTTTACCGTCTCAGATTTGTACTTTCGGTTGTGCTGCATGTTTGGAGGGCACAATTCGTACTGTTTCCTATTAGATCCGCACCGACAAATGTTCGATTCGCCAATCCAGGCTATATTTTCCCAAAAATCATGGATTTTTCTAAATGATCCTGAGCAGATTAAATTTGGCACTGTAAGCCATATTTTGATACGTCTGGCTTATGTTGAACAATGGATTTACTTGGAGCTTCATTTATTTGGTATTATAAACAACACATGTGAAGTGTGCTAAACTCGTGACCACCACTGTATGCTTTGTTTTCTATTTGAATTTTATGTCATTGTCCGATTTTTAATTTATTTTGCGTTAAACTATACGATATATCACACTGTAATTTTGAATACTACTTTAAAATATGAATTTAAGACAAACATCGCAAACGTAGTGATTTAAATAATAAAATTTTCGGATTTGCGCGGTGTTACCCATTTCGATTTGGAATTTATATATTATTTTCTTTGTGGAAATTGTCTACGTGAATCGCGAGATCGTGAGCAAAATTTATTTTACTCACGTGAGCGTGCGTAAACGTGAGTAACGAACAAATCTTCGTGCGTGATTCAATTTTTTCCTTCGTGACTCTAATTTAATATATTTTCGTTTAAAAATACAGTTGAAATTAGTTGTTTTCTATTTGAAATATTTTATTGAACAAGCAAAGCAATACGAAAACGATTCGAAATCGTATCGTCTAGAAGAAAAATAATATTGCGGCAACTATCATATTCGAATTGCGGAAGTTACCTCAATTGAAGAAGTTTGTGCGGCCGGGGCGATACGCCAAGGCAATACATCCGGATGATGTATCGGCGATATTGCCAGATTATCATCTACAATAAATCTGGATGATATCGCCATAATATCACCTGGAAGATAAAAATGGGATATCGCCAGATAACCACCTAGAAAACAAAAACGCAATTTCCCATGTTTCAAAATTAATAATTACATAAAGTGGTGAATAAACAAATACAATAACCTCATAAATGATAAGTAAACATAAAACAACTAAGAGTTAGAAATTAAATAGATGGGCATCACTGCTGTTTCCGCTTTATGTTCTTTATTATTGCGATCTTTCACATGATCCTGGTTAATAAAATGGACGTTTTAGCACTTGGGTTCGGAAAAGAACCAAAGCATATGCCAGAAAATAAAACAAATAAAATGCATATAATACAAGCTATATTATTCAAAATTCCGATTAAATACCTTTAAATACAGAAATTTTATAATTTTGAGTCGACGGCTTCTCCTCGGTTCCCATCCAAGTAAATTTGTTGGCCAAGTGGTCAGTTAAAAGCTTTTTGAGAGCGTGTCTTATCAAAACTGCACGCCACGCCTCTAATTTGAAGACATTGCCTCTGTGAAATGCAAAAAAATCGTAATGTCTGATAAAATTTTGTAACCAAAAGATCTGCATCAATAATCAACTTACCAACATCACTTGCTACTGGTTTCATCTAGAGCTTCAACTTGTAGCTTCTCTTTTACTTATTGCGCGCTTGTTAAGTTTGCAATGCAGCAACAAAATATGAAAAGAAACTCGAATTTCTAATGAAACATATATTTTCTTTTATTATTTCCGTAACATTCTTACGAAAAATGTCAACAAAATCAATATCGCCAACATTTCTTCAAAATGATACAAGGGTGATAAGAAAAAATTATTTTGATGAATTTCAAGATATATTGCCGCAATATCTTCTTGGTGATATATCATCCAAATGTTTGTAGGGATACTTTTGACTTAAACCACTATCATACTAACTGACACATATAATGTTCCCTGAATTTCGCAATCCGCCTTTAAAGCATTTTCTCCAAACTATCCTTACTAGCAATTGACTTGCCCCGTGGTCTACTATAAAAAATCATAAAAAAATATTTTTTAGTAGTAGATTTAGAAGAATATTGAGCTATCAAACCCCAGTATTACTCTGCTTCATACATTTAATTTTTCCGAAATCGCAGCTGTGAATACCGTAAAAACTACAGCTTTGCCTTGATAAAATAGAAAATTATTTTGAAAACCAATTTTAGTTTCTGAACCTATAGTCGCCCCACTCTGAATTTTTGATATTTTGTAAAGAATAAAATAAGCTAAATTGCATAAAAAACAAGTAAAAACGGCGTTAAATTCGGCCGGGCTGAACTTTATATACCCTCCACCATGGATTGCATTCCACAGAGGTTGCCGGTTTTCGTAGAAGTGCAGTAATATTAAAGGAAAATATAATTTTTTTAATATAGCCAACCAAAACAAATACAAATATTGAAAAAATAATTTTCTAAATAAATGTAATATTTTAATTATTTCAAACCATTATTTATTTCAAATCAAAAAATAAATATTCTTATATTTATATTTTCAAAAAGCTTAAATACCATAAATATTGGTAGATGGTGGGTGCTATAGTTGGTTGTATTTCCATTCTATTTTAATTTCAAAAGTACAAATTTTGAAAATCCATTATCAGACGTACATAGTGCAAAATAACCTAACTTCATGATTCAACTAATTTTTGCCGTAAAACAAAAATTTCGAATTTGGAAAAAAAATTCGTTTATTTTCCGTGTCTACGCAGTCAGAGGAATGTTATGTCTACGTAGTCAAAGGAATGTATACTCCGAATTTCATAACTCTAGCTGCGGTCATTTGATTGGTACTATTTTTATCCCCTTTTTCATTTTAACCCCAAAAAGTACGAATTTCGAAAAATCAGTTTCTTTTCCGTGTCTACACACTCAGAGGAATGTATACTCCGAATTTCATGACACTAGCTGCGGTCATTAGATTGGTACTATTTTTATCCCCTTTTTTCATTTTAACCCCAAAAAGTACGAATATACACCGAATTTCATTATTCTAGGTACAGCCATTTGGTTGGTACCCTTTTTATCCCTCTATTCCTATTTTACCCCTTAAAAGTACGAATTTGGAAAAAATACTTTTATATTATGTTACTACTCAATTAGAGGAACGAATTTCGTGTTTCTAGCTGTTGCCGTTTAATATGTACCATTTTTATCCCTTTTTTGCCCCATTTCACCCCCTACAAATAAGAATCACTTTATGGTGCACGTTTTTGCTGTAGGGGGAATGCGCATACCAAATATCAAGCAAATATAAACAGACATTCAAAAATCATGCTTAAATACGCTAAAATATTAGGGATTATTATGGGTATTTTTAGTCCTTGTGAGGGAAAAATTTTTCCCTTTGGGCTGATTTCGCCCCATTTCAATCCCAACCGATCTACGACTATAAGACACATTTATGGAAAATTTGAACGTTCTAGCTCCTTTCGTTTAGATGCTAGCGTGCTTTCAACAGACGGACGGACGGACACGGCTAGATCGTCTTAGAATTTTATGACGATCAAGAATATATATACTTTATAGGGTCTCAGGTCGATATTTCAAGGTGTTACAAACGGAATGACAAAGTTAGTATACCCCCATCCTGGAGGTGGAGGGTATAATTACGAAAATTAAAGATATGTTTTTCAGTACATTCAAGGATTAAGATTACTTTTAATTTAGTTTTTTCGTTAGTATTTTTTCTTGGTCTTTAATCAATATTTGATTTGAACTGGGATATTGTCCTGGCTCAAGACCATTTTGCTTCTATATTTAATAGAATGCAAATTTATTTACAAATGGCATGGTGACATTTATTACTTGGCTGCACACTACCACTATCATGATTTCCAACCTGTGAAAGTCTTCGTCAGGTGGCAACTCAATGAGATGCTTGTAAGTTGGCATGTGTGTTTTATTACTTGGTGCTATTTTTTAAACGGATATACGGCAAGAGAGTTGTGCTTCTCGTTCGTTTGTGAGAAGCCACTTGGCAAACCTTTGACAGGGTGGAAATCATGATAGTGGTAGTCACCATGTCATTTGTAAATAAATTTGCATTCTGTTAAATATAGATGCAAAATGGTCTTGCGCCAGGGCAATATCCCAGTTCAAATAACATTACTTTTAATTTGTAGAGTCCTTGGATGCCAGAACATTCATACATGTAGATATTCGGATAGAGGAGGTAATAATAATACCAATATCGTTAATATCGCATGACATAATCCAAAGTTATGATATCGTTAAGGAAGCCATCTCTTCACAGAACCCCCAACTATGGAGCTACGGTAAACGCAACCACTACTAGAATGTATGTGTCAAATTTCATAAAAATCGTAGGGGACGAATATCCCAATCTATTGATTTCGGGTCGTTTTCTGATGGAGTTACCCAATAGTATAGAAGTATTGCAAAATACCAGACATTTTCCAAATAAGTTACTGCAATTCTAGTTAAAGTTGACAGCCTCTAATCTGGAATGCATTCCACGGTGGATGATATTTAAGATTCGGCCTGGCCAAACATAATGCCCATTTTACTTGTTTCATTTCGGTGCACCAATTAAAGTTTTACAAATTCATTTCACACACAAAAATATATGCAGATTTATTTCAGTAGTATTCAAAGAAATACAAATACATCCATCCACATACTTACAATACATACTATATAGATATATATATAAAAATACTTACAACAATTACATACTCGTACTGTTGTGGTGATACATACATAGCACAGCTGATAAATACACTTTCGTTTAAAAAAATACGAAAAATATTATTTTTTTTTGTTGAAAATAGTTACAGTTTTACATATATACAAACAATAATAAGATGATTGATTCGTGACTGGACGTTCACATATCGATTTGTACTCGTAGTTTTTTGCGTGCAAATCACGAATATCCTTAATGCAATACAATTTTTAATAAAAAAAAACATCCAAACAACAACAAAATATGTTGTTGTATATACTATGGCACATGCGATGCAAAGCAGGGTAGGCACACCCGCACCGGTTTTCCCAATTGGCCGCTTTCGTTCAGCAGGGGCAGCGTATGATCGGAACAAGCGCGGCAGAAAATTTCGCCACAACTGCGGCAGTGGTGTTTGCGTCGTGTCAAATTGAATTCCTTTTTACAGCCCGTACAATGGGTGGCTATGGAGTCGGGAGCCCAGATGCCGGGCGCTCCAGCAATCGATTGTGTATCGCTTAGAGTGGGAGACCTTGAGTTGTTTAACAGTTCCTGGTGTCGTTTTTCCTTGTCCTTCAGTTCGGAAACCTTTAGTTTGCTTTCGCTCAGTTGAATGCCCAACTCCTCTAGGGTAGTTTGAGCCTCTGACCATTGGTGTCGCACCTTTTCCAGTTCAGCTTTTAGTTTCTTTGATGACTGCACCTCGTCGTTCAGACCTTTGATGTAGTTTTCCAAGGTGAGTATTTTCTCTTTTAGCTGCAATTCGTTTTCCTGTAGCGACATCCGCCATTCGTGTTCTTTCCTCAGATCGATTTCGGCACGAGATGCTCGCTCTTCGGACGCATTAACCTGAGTGGACAGTGTTTGCGAGGTAGTCTTGAGAATTTCGCCTAAATTTAATTTATCGTTGCTCCATCTGAAAAGAAGGCAAAGTGTGAATAGTGTGTGTAATTAACAATACAAAAATACAGCTGAAATTTGTGGTTTATATATGTGAGAAATGTAAATCTGATAAATAGGTTTTGGTTTTTGGTATGCAAATTTAGTATCCAGTGGACTTTGGGAGGAGACAAAGAAAAACCCAAAAGATCAACTTGGGCGACATTTCAAGATTCACAATATCACGCATGCTTCAAAAGATTGACTCCATATATTTCAAAATGGTGCCTTGACGCTCCCGTGAGAGCGGCCACGCAACCCAACCAGAAGTAGAAGATCGTTTGGTGATAAAAGTGTGTCAACGTAAAATGTTTCTAATAAGCGGAAAGGCTATATAAAGGAAGGTCTACAGATTGCCAAATCTTTAGGCATCTCTCAAAACGTCGCTACATTTACATCTTTAAGTGGGACAACAGATAAATTACCAGGATATATGGGAAACTGGGTTAGCGGGAAACCTCTATATGTGTAAACGTCCAGTCCCTTGAGCTCCTATTTATACAGGTTCGACTGTATCATAATTTGGCTAGAAGATCTTCACGGTCTGCTCACCTGCTTTTCGTCATCACCAGAGCCTTGTGCCCAATCAGTAGCTTGCATGTGGCAAAAGACACTAAATAATGGAAGATATGTTACAATTTCAAATTTCTTGAGCTTACTCGTGTACACTAGGGGAATAGTTTTATATGGGTTTTTTAAAAATTCGATTTCGATATGCAAGCAGACCCTCATCGGTATCAAAGTTGATGAAAAAGGCGTAAAATACACCAAAACTTCTCCCAGAGGAGTTAAATGTAAGACCGATCCCCTTTAATTTTCCCTTTCCAAAATTTCAAACACATATACCCTCTATCCCCACTCATTAAGGGGGCTACCATATAAAAATTAAATTTTTATAAAATTTCTTCTCACCTCTCTTACTGGCCCAATGAGGACGCTAGTGGAGTCAAATGTTTGACCGCACCCCAATATTTTTTCAACCCCCGCATTTTCTCCGAACATACCTACCTTATATATTCGACCCTTAAGATGGTACGAATACGATTTTTTATTTTTATAATTTTTGTAATGACAACAAGGCCAAATACTGCCCGGAGCCGCCCATAGACGGGTTACATGTAAAAACAAACCCCCATTAGTTTTACTTCCCTAAATTTTTTTCCGAACACACGTGCCCCCTATCCACACTCCTTAATGGGGCTTTCATACAAAAACAATCTATATCTTCTTCTTCTATATCTATATATATATATAAATCAATGTGTGTCTGTATGTTGCGTATAGGACGCCAAACCGGTGGACCGATTCGCCTGAAAATTTTACTGTATTTAACTTCTGAACAGAGGATGGTTCTTGGATATATTAGGACAAAGGGGGGTGGTACCTCCCCTCAAAAATTACTCATTTTATCTACCAAAGCATACGAAGTAGGGAAATAGGGAAAATTAACCCGTAAATTTGCTCGCACCGCTCTATCTGCCCCAAGGAAGCCCCTAGTGGAGTCAAATGTATGACCAATCCCCAATATTTTTCTGAACATACCTACCCTTAAGGTGGCCCCCATACATTTTCATGTTTAATGATTTTTTGTAAAGAAAGGTCTTAAACTGTCCCACAGTAGCCCCCAGAGGGGGAACAAGTAAGAGTGACCCCTATTAATTGTCCCTCCCCAATATTTGCCCCAAAACATGCCTACCCATATCACCACTCTTTAAGGGGACAAGTTGATAGACTTCCTTTTATGCTCAAGGGGGTTCAAATATTAAGGCAATATTTTTATAAAATTTTCTCTCACCGATCTAGTAGAGTCTAATGAAACCAAATTTCAGTAATATAACAATTTGATTTTATGGATGAATGTTCATGATCTAAATGTTCCATATCTACACCATTTTCAAGTGTAATTCAAAAGACACCTTTTGAAATTCAAAAATTCCATTTGAAATTCAAAAAATATCAATTGAAATTCAAAACTCATCATTTGAAATTCAAATCTCGTCATTTGTAATTCAAAAGACACCATTTGAAATTCAAAACTCGTCATTTGTAATTCAAAAGACACCATTTGAAATTCAAAACTCGTCATTTGTAATTCAAAATACACAATTTGAAATTCAAAAATTATTCCATTTGAAATTCAAAAGATTCCATTTGAAATTCAAAAATGTAAACAAACTTATTTAAGAAAAATATACATTAGGTGGGGTAGCATTTATTTTTTCTGCAAATTTGGATATTCTGCATCTGTTTCCAGATTTAATAAAATGATAAGCAACTAATAATTATAATGATGTAAAATGTCGGTAATTTCATATATAGTTTATAACCTTCACCAGCTCAGAGAGCATCTGCATATAATTTATAATGACTTGCATTTTACTTAGGGTTGGATTATTTGTGTGGGAGGTACATCAAATCATAACTATTTTACAGGTATAAAGTGATTGTAAAACCATTTACAATATTAAATTGTTGCTGATCAGTTTTATTCGACCCAAAGCTTATGTCAATTTGTGTGAGAGGTCTTGCAATATCGCTCATATTGCAGGTGTATATAACGTCTATGAAAACAATACCAATGACCAAATTTCAGAGTATTTCGATCGTCCATATAGAAGTTATAAAATCTTTAAATTTAAATAGGTCAGATTGATTTGCATGAGAGATACGTAAATCTGTTTTCTTAACAGCAGAATATTAAAGTTTACAGAAATAAATAAATGCTACCCAACCAAATGTATATTTTTCTTAAATAATTTTGTTTGCCCTTTTTGAATTGCAAATGGAATAATTTTTGAATTACAAATGGAATAATTTTTGAATTTCAAATGAAAACTTTTGAATTCAAATGATGTCATTTGAATTGCTTATGACGAGTTTTGAATTGCAAATGATGTCTT
The DNA here is from genome assembly GCA_947397865.1 of Polietes domitor. Classification (NCBI taxonomy): domain Eukaryota; kingdom Metazoa; phylum Arthropoda; class Insecta; order Diptera; family Muscidae; genus Polietes; species Polietes domitor. The sequence continues at coordinate 133,654,160 of OX377618.1, forward strand.
TTGAATTTCAAATGATGTCTTTTGAATTTCAAATGATGTCTTTTGAATTTCAAATGATGTCTTTTGAATTTCAAATGATGTCTTTTGAATTTCAAATGATGTCTTTTGAATTTCAAATGATGTCTTTTGAATTTCAAATGATGTCTTTTGAATTGCAAATGACGACTTTTGAATTTCAAATGTTCTCTTTTGAATTACAAATGACGAGTTTTGAATTTCAATTGACATTTTTTGAATTTCAAGTGATATTTTTGGAATTGCAAATGGAGTTTTTGAATTTCAACCGGTGTCTTTTGAATTTCAAGTGATGTCTTTTGAATTACACTTGAAAATGGTGTAGAGCAAAAGGTTTTAGTCTGCACTGTCGGAAAATCGTTAGGGGACAATGCAGGGCGTGGGAGATGACAACGATATGCACACTTTCGTGGCTATATCACACTGAGTATTTAGCTATTGATGACTCTTACCTCCGAGAGAAGTATAGTCGACCTAAAGCGGTATGAAAGAGGTGCAAAGTGATTTACGCGGCAATGAAGAATCATCAGAGGACGTGGATCTAAGCATTGCTGTCCAGAGAAATTTAAAGTCACGAAGTCATGCGAAACTTTTAGAGATATTTGTGCGTTTGACGTCAATTATCGTTGGGCGCCACGAATACCACCCTAATCCCAAAAACAGATAGAGCCTATCATTTGCTAGTCTAAACTCACACTGATATAATTCACTTTCTTCCATGCCTATGATTTTTAATCGATCTATAGGAAGAGATTTATGCCTCTGTTCATTTCCATCCCTGTTGTTATCAGCTATTCACAGCTTCTAGGAGCAAATAACAGTTCCTCCGTAGAATATTTCACTTATTAGTAAAGTAGACCTCTACACATTCTATGAAATCTGTGAGACTCGTCGACGTACTTGCAAAAACTCGACACCGACAAATTTTCAATTCTCATCATAATTAGCATTTTACTCAGTCACATCGTCATCAGAAATCGGTACTACGTCTTGGCAAAAATATCAGGTTTCCCTCAGACCACTACGTTCAGATTTTGTATTAATAACTTTATATATACGATCTTCGTAACTATTTCTGGTGCGAAATCGAAAGTTTTTGCGAGTTGTGGTTGTCCTCAATTAAAATTAAACTGGCGAATAACACCTATAAACGTTCCGAATCGTGAAGATAGTTTGGCCAAATTATGATATAAAGAGATCGAGCTACACTATGCCTTATTTCGCTCGAAATATTGTAATTGTCTACGTTGATAACAGTATTGACGCATACACATATTGATATTGCTTTTGGCGACAATTTTAAAAAATAATTTTTTACTTTGAGTGAAATTTTATCTTTTTATTTAGGTTTTGTTGTCGCAGCTTAGTTATCCAGTCTTTAAGAAAAACAGTCCTAATGTTGCCTTACTCGGAAAGGGAAATGCCCGTTAAATGGGTGTATCAACAGGACAATATTCGAAAACACACTTCGGGTCTTGTAAAGAAGTGCCATCGAGATAACGACAATGATGTTATAATGATAACAAACTGCGGATCTCAATCCAATAGACAATGTGTGGAAAATAGTAAAGTTGAACCAAAACCATTGATTAATAAGTATAAATTATGGACAAAAATTAAAAGTGCATGGTATTCTATTCCAAAAAAAACTTATCTGGATTTTGTGGAGCCGAAGTCGGAGGTGCAAAGCTGTTTTAAAAAATACAAATTTCAGTTATTTTTTCTCATTTTTAAATACGATTTGTCCTCTCGATTTGTTACTATATTTACAGTTACAAACCGATGTTAAAACCAGAGATGCAAAAGGGGAGATGTGTCATGTTGAGAATTGAAGAACAAAACTTTAGTTTGCGGCGAATGAGGGAAGAAATGGCAGAAACCAAATTGTATATAAAGGGTGATTTTTTTTAGCTATTATCTTTTTGGCAACACTGGTTTAAACAGCTGACGCACGTTTCGTGTTTTCTTTCACTGTCAAACATCTTCGGTTTGGTCTATAATTTAACCATGAATCGTCTTACAAACGAACAACGCTTGCAAATTATTGAATTTTATTATCAAAATGCGTGCTCTGTTAAGAAAGTTCATCGCGCGCTTCTTCCATTTGTTGGCCAGTTTAATCGACGAAGCGACTATTCGGGCTATTGTGACTAAATTTCGCACCAAATTTACATTGTTGGACATTAAACCACCAACACGCTTACGTGGAGTGCGAACTGAAGAAAATATCGCAGCTGTATCGGCCAGTGTTAATGATGACCATCAATTATCGATTCGTCGCCGTTCGCAGCAATTGGGCCTCTGTTACTCAAAAACGTGTAAATGCCAAAATTGGACTAAGCGGATGGACCATTGAGGCGCAGTCAAGGACTAAGCGGATGGACCATTTGAGGCGCAGTCAAGGTCAACATTTGCATGAAATAATCTTCAAACATTAAATTATATGGACCGTACTATCGATTCATATAAAGATTTCATGCATTTTTCTGAATTGTATGTGTTTTTTGAAAAACTTTCCTATAGCTTTTAAAAAATCACCGTTTAATTGTAATTTTTCTGATTTAAATCGAGTGGATATTTATTTTTTACTTTTCTTTACTATTGTACCAAGAAATTTCAAAGAACACGTGTAATTTCACAAAATTCAATTCCAAATTCCCCCTCTTTTTGACGAAGTAGTGTTATGTTCTTTAGTTTTAATTCGCTTTAATGTATTTTGATTCTTTGAAAAATTAGAGTGGAAATTTGGAACTGAGTTTCGTTTTCGTTGAAATTCCTTGGCAATAGCAAGTCATAAAAAGGAATATCAGAATAACTTCTTTATATTCAACTAGGTTAGGTTAGGTTAGGTTAGGTTAGGTTAGGTTAGGTTAGGTTAGGTTAGGTTAGGTTAGGTTAGGTTAGGTTAGGTTAGGTTAGGTTAGGTTAGGTTAGGTTAGGTTAGGTTAGGTTAGGTTAGGTTAGGTTAGGTTAGGTTAGGTTAGGTTAGGTTAGGTTAGGTTAGGTTAGGTTAGGTTAGGTTAGGTTAGGTTAGGTTAGGTTAGGTTAGGTTAGGTTAGGTTAGGTTAGGTTAGGTTAGGTTAGGTTAGGTTAGGTTAGGTTAGGTTAGGTTAGGTTAGGTTAGGTTAGGTTAGGTTAGGTTAGGTTAGGTTAGGTTAGGTTAGGTTAGGTTAGGTTAGGTTAGGTTAGGTTAGGTTAGGTTAGGTTAGGTTAGGTTGGGTTAGGTTAGGTTAGGTTAGGTTAGGTTAGGTTAGGTTAGGTTAGGTTAGGTTAGGTTAGGTTAGGTTAGGTTAGGTTAGGTTAGGTTAGGTTAGGTTAGGTTAGGTTAGGTTAGGTTAGGTTAGGTTAGGTTAGGTTAGGTTAGGTTAGGTTAGGTTAGGTTAGGTTAGGTTAGGTTAGGCTAGGTTAAAAAGAGGAGTCACGTTATTTTTTAAAATTGCCACCAAAAGCAATATCAATGCGTGTATGAACAAATTTTGAAAAAATAATTTTATGTTAAAAATATTGGACATATCCAGTCCAATTTATGGTTATCGAGACAAAGTCCAAAAAAGTCAAGACAAAATATTAGAAATTATATTGTAGTTGGCGACAATGTGAAAAAATATTTTTTTATTTTTAGCAAACAATTAACCGTTAATTATTAACGGTTTTGTTATCGCATCCTGTTATCCTGACTTAAAGAAAAACAGCACTAATATTGACCCCGAAAGGTTAAGGCCTCGAAAAGTCGGGTCAATGACGAAGAAAGTGTTTCACCGTTTCGGTGTCGCCCTGCACTAAACCGAGTCCAATAGCCCCATGCGGCATAGATGCGTCCTGTGTATACTCAACCTCATCACAGCGTGGAAGATTCCTAAGTTATACTAGGGGTTGAAGTTGCCTATTGTCCAGTTCTATTCTAGTCGCCTGGAAGGATTAGCCACCGACATGTCACCCATATTATCTCTAGTTGACCATTGGAGGAATATTCATTTATTTCCAATAAAACTTCGAAACCGAAATCGAACCGGTATCGTTAAGAAAAATGTATGGAGTGGTCGGAAGGGAAATTTGACTCGTCGCACAGAGGGTTGGGTTGAAATCGCCAAAAATGGAGATTAATTCAAAAATCAAAATTTATTTCTTTGAAATTTGTTTATTATACGATTAAAGAATATAAAATTCTACATCACTGCCGAAAACATCAATGACATGTGTTGTTTACTATCCCAGTTGCACTGCCTGAAAGTCAAGAAAATTTTGAGATTTACACGATCAGTTGTGAAAAGTTAAAATTGACATAATTTAAAAGTTAATATCATTTTGCTCAATGATTAAATGTAACACTTTGATTATGGAATCTTCAAGTTCAGTTGTTTTAGAGTATTTTTACAAAAAAATGTTTTAACGAAAGTATTGTAGAAATATTTAAAAAAATTGTTCAAAATATGTCTAAATTTAAGGTATTTTCAAAATATATGTGGAGTTTTAAATGTGAATTCTGTAACATACCGCCAGATGGCTAATTTCTTATTAAATTACGATGTTTTAGTTTCAATATTCCGCAATAACATGTTGCGCGTGTTTGCGCCAATTTATTGTATTAAATAAATTGTGACAGTTATATGATACCATGCATCTTCTACCCTTTACTAGTAATTTACTACCATTTCTAGATGTATTAAAATATCTGTGATAGTTTAATGCCGGAAACATTCGAAACATTGTCCATTATGAGTAAATGTCACCAAATCTGGTGCGACATTTGTATGGGGGCTTTATCAAGCAATGGACCGATGTCACCGAATTTAACTACAGCTGTTTCTAGGTGTAATAAAGGGTGATTTTTTAAAAGCTATAGGAAAGATTTTCAAAAAAACACACATAAAATTCAGAAAAATGCATGAAATCTTTATTTGAATCGATAGTACGGTCCATATAATTTAATGTTTGAAGATTATTTCATGCAAATGTTGACCTTGACTGCGCCTCAAATGGTCCATCCGCTTAGTCCAATTTTGGCATTTCCACGTTTTGGAGTAACAGAGGCCCAATTGCTGCCAACGGCGACGAATCGATAATTGATGGTCATCATTAACACTGGCCGATACAGCTGCGATATTTTCTTCAGTTCGCACTCTACGTAAGCGTGTTGGTGGTTTAATGTCCAACAATGTAAATTTGTTGCGAAATTTAGTCACAATAGCCCGAATAGCCGCTTCAGTGGGTCGATTAAACTGACCATAAAATGGAAGCGCGCGATGAACTTTCTTAACAAAGCTCGTATTTTGATAATAGAATTCAATAATTTGCAAACGTTGATGTTGTAGACGATGATGCTGTAGATGTTTGAGAGTGAAACAAAACACGAAACGTGCGTCAGCCAGTTTTAAACCAGTGTTGCCAAAAAGATAATAGCTAAAAAATCACCCTTTATAACGTTATGTGCCAAATGGGTAAACCATTTTGTTACTAGAGAGGAAAAGTCAAATCTGAAGCGACATTTGTATGGGAGCTACATATAACTAAATCTAAACCGATATGACCCACTTTCACCATACATTTTTATAGTTGAAATATAACGTGTTGTGCCAAATTTGAACCATATCGGTATGGTATCTAGAGCGAAAAATGCCAAATCGGGAGTGACATTTGCATGGAAGATATATCTAAATCTACACTGATTTGCTTCAAATTTAATAGCGTCCATCATTGATGCGAAAAAATTTGATGTACCAAGTTTTTTTTTTGTTGGGATTAGATAATAGTTGAGACTTGTACTTCGATAATCCCTATTAATATTATAAAACCTTAGTGTAAGTTTGTCTGTTTGTTTGTTCCGCAATCACGTGTAAACGGCTGTTGAAATTTTCAGTACAGATATATGTAGGTCTGGAAGGAACTATAGGCTATAGAATTTTTAAAAATTTTCTCTGTGGGCGGAGGGGGCGTGGCAATAGTGTTTTTGAGAGCTAGAAGGCTGAAAATTGGTACATATATATTACTGACCACGAGAATGATAAATATGATGCCGAAATTTGGATTTTCATTTTGTGGGCGGAGTTGGAGTGGCAATAGTGTTTTTTTGAGCTAGAAGGCTGAAAATTGGAACGTATATATTACTGACCACGAGAATGATAAATATGATGCCGAAATTTGGATTTTCATTTTGTGGGCGGAGTGGGCGTGTCAAAAGTGTTTTTGAGAGCTAGAATGCTGAAAATTGGTAGATATATATTACTGACCACGAGAATGATAAATATGATGCAGAAATTTGGATTTTCATTTTGTGGGCGGAGTGGGCGTGGCAAAAGTGTTTTTGAGAGGTAGTAGGCTGAAAATTGGAACGTATATATTACTGACCACGGGAAAAAAGTGTTTTTTAGCTAGAAGGCTGAAAATTGGAACGTATATATTACAAACCACGATAATATCAATATGAAACCTGATTTTAATTTTACAATTTGTTTTTTTTTTCCTGGCGAAGCGGGCGGGGTTCAGCTAGTAATATTATATACACGGTCGGATTATTAATTTATTTTCATGGAAAAACATTTTTTCCACTAAACTGTACTCAAATTGTGTTTTCTTTTATTGATTATGGTATAAATATTGACAAAATATAAACATTACCTGACCCGAAGGCTTCCCCGATTTCAACCCTCTGTGCGTCGTACCGACTTCTGACACACATCTGAAGTAAAGTCTGATGTTTCTCCAACGCGTCGCACAGTGGGATAGCTTTTTACATTTCAGTGCAAAAATATAAGGAGTGCTCGGAGAGAGTTGAAACTTGACACCGAGCTTTTTCTGAACGAAATTGAGGAAAATATGAAGTGTCATCAAAATCGGTCACGTCCATCACATACCGCACATGTAACTAAAAATGATTTTTTCATAGAAAATTGTTTGTTTCGCTCCGAATATCTTGAAATTTTGCACATAGTTCACAATTAACAAAATAAAAAGGCTCTGAAAAGTTCACCAATATCAGCCACGCCCATCATATACCATATGATTTTTTCATACAAAAATTTGGGGAAAATATTATCATGTGCAAAGTTTGAATTAATTCCTTAACTCCCTACGAGAGTTATCGTGTACACCAGCCAGAGAGATGGACGGACGGACATCATCAAACATCGTCGTGAAACGGATTTGGTCCGAAGATACTCTTATATATATACTCTTAAGTCACACCTTCAATGCGTTACACTTTTTATATTTCTCAAATGATATATACCCTCTGTTGAGTGAGGGTAGAATGTTAGCAGTGAAAATATCACAACTACTGAATTGTATAAAAATGTTCAAAATGATTTCGTGTTACAATAATTAAGTGACTTCACTGCATTTCTTTCTAAGACAAACTATTAATTTTTACTAAAACTAGTTATGGATATTTCTTGTGAGATTTTTGAAATTTAATTTTCGAAAAATGCCTTTTTTGCCAGCAAAATGCCACTGTGCGTCGTACCGACTTTCTATTGGTATTTTCTAGTATTTTTTATACACTCCACGAGAGTATTATGTCTCTGTGCATTTGTTTGTAACACCCAAAAGCAAGGAAGATAGACCAACCGATCGACTTAGAATCACTTTTTGAATCGATTTGACAATGTCCGTCTGTCCATCGATTCTTGTAATCACGATACAGATCGCGATTGTGGCCAGAACCAAATGAAACATTGCACAACGAAGTTTTTCGGGACAAGAACGAACGCTATTTAATTTGAAGAAAATCGGTTCAGATTTAGATATAGCCCCATAAGAATTTCACTCCCGATTTGACTCTTTTCACTCTAGATTCAACATCTTTTAACAGATTTTCTTCAAAATTGGCAAAACATCTTATATTTCAACTAAAACCATATGTGGTAAAAATGTGTTAGATCGGTTCAGATTTATATATAGCTCCCATACAAATGTCGCTCCCGATTTGACATTTTCCGCTCTAGAAACCTCATATTGTATTAGATTGTGTTCAGATTTGGCAAAACATCTTATATTTAAACTAGGAACACCTATGGTGAAAACAGGACAGATCGGTTCAGATTTGTATATAGCTCCCATTCAAATTTCACTATCGATTTGACTTTTTCTGGTCTAGAAATCACATATTTTTACAGATCTTCTTCAAATTTGGCAAAAAATCTTATATTTCCACTAGAAACACCCATGGTGAATATACGTCAGATCGGTTCAAATTTATATATAGCTCCCTCACACATTTCACTTTTTGCACTCTATAAACAACATATTTTAACAGATCTTATTCAAATCTTGCAAAATATCTTATATTTCAACTAGAAACACCCATTGTGAAAATGAGTCAGATCGGTTCAGATTTACATATAGCTCCCATACAAATTTCGCTCCCGGAACAACGTATTTTCACCGAATTTCTTCAAAATGAGCATAACACGTTTACTTCAACTGAAAGAACTAATTGTGAATGTTAGTCACTTCATTCCATGTTTGGATATAGCCCCAATACAAATATTCTTCTCGATTTAACAAATTGGACCAGGTCATATTAGCCTATGATTAGGAAACATACAAAAATTCCTACCGTTTTCACTTTTTTACCGAATTGAATTATATTCGGATAGAAAGTGGAGTGTATCTTACTTTTTTAAATATTACTTTACGACATCTGTGAAATATTATAGGATTTTTTGGTCTTTTATCACGTAGTAGTGTCCGTATATGGTTATATTTCTATGACTTAAAAAATTACACACAGTGTAATATAACTTTGTTTGCATTATGTATAATTAATTAAACGTACGTCCACGTATTTATAAGGCAAGTGCAAACTCTCATCCAAAGAATGCAAATTTATTTACAAATGGCATGGTGACATTTATTGTATGGCTCCAGACTACCACTATCATGATTTCCACTCTGTCAAAGGTTTCGTTCAGGTGGCTTCGCGGCGACTTTTCAGCAAGATACCCGACCTCTTTAAGATTTTTTAAAAACGGAAATTTTTTAAAAACTGAGTTGTTAGAATCATTTACTTAAAGAGGCCTGGTATGTTAATTTCAATAAGACTCGAGTCTCGTGAAACCTATCGTTTTTTTTTTTCAAGAAAAAGTTTCCAGCACTATTTCTTTGCAACAATTGCATTTTTCTCGGACTTAAACCCAATGGTTTTTCGATATATGAAACGGTCGTAGAACTTAAAGATTGCTCTTCGCCGAGAAGATGTACAACGTCTGAACAATTCTTTCCAAACATTTGTTCGAATAATATAAAAATTATGATTTTCGAATAAAGAATAGTTCGATTAAATCGTCCCAAATAATCGATATTATAAGTTTTACATCAAAAAACTGAAATGAATGTCTAGTTTTTATTGGCGGTGATTTATAACTAACGAAGGAAATCGACTTCCTATATTGTAACCTGTTAGTTCTATCGGTTTAGTCAAATCACTGTTTATTTCAAAATAAAATATGTATGTACACTCAGAAAAAAAGTGAACCCTATAATGATTTAAAATGAACTAAAATTTAGGAAAATTGAACTTCGTATAGCGCTAAAGCAAAATTTCCTCACATCAAGTTCAAACTTTTCCTTGAAAGATGTACATACATGCTTTGAGCTTGACTCTAGGTCAAACCAAGTAAATAAACAGAGGAAAATTGCAGAAAGTTTTTCCTCAAACCAAGTACATTTTTACTAAATCTTAGTAAAATTTTGCTGAAATTTTCCTAAATCTAAGTAATTTTTCCTAAATCTAAGTTAATTTTTCCTAAAACTAAGTAAATTTTTACTAAATTTAAGTAAAATTTTTCCAAAACTAAGTACATTTTTACTCAAATCAAGTAAATTTTGACTAAATCTTATTAAAATTTTGCCGAAATTTTTCTAAATCTAAGTAAATTTTTACTAAATTTAATTAAAATTTTCCTAAAATTAAGAAAATTTTTACTAAATCTAAGTAAAATCAAATCCAGTAAATATTTATTTCAACTGAAGACAATTTTGCAGATTTTTTCCTCAAAACAAGTAAATTTTTACTTAAACTGAGGAAAATTGTACTTGACACAAGAAATAAAAGTGAACTTAAAATAAGTTCAATTGAACTAAAAATAATTCAAACAAATGATTTTGCTTCAGATTATGCAAAACTAATACAAAAAATGACAACATGAAATATTTCTCAAAAGTTGCATGATACCTATGCCTTAAAGAGTTGAGCTATTACTCCATGATTGGGGCGAAGGCAAGATAGGCGCCTTCGCAGTGGTTGTTCAGAATAATACTTGAAATATTTAAGAAATTAGTCTCTGCAAACGAACAAGAATTGCTTCTTAGATTAACATTCAAGAGTTGTCTAAACAATTTCAAGTAATTTTCATTAATACTCAAATGTATGAAGAACTCGGCATAAATTTCAGTAAACAAATGAACTTAATTTTAAGAAAAACCTCATTTTTTAGTAAAGTTTCTTAAATGTAATTTTTTCCATACAAAAGATTTCTTAATATTTTTCTTACTTACCTTGGAAATTTTCTTTGCTACAAGTATGAATTTACTCAATTGTAATAATTTTGTATTGGATCCAATGAAATGTTTTCAAGTAAATGTACTACCCTATTTCTAGTAAATTGACTTTTTACTATGGCTGAAATAAGGAAACTTAACTCATACTTAGTTAATTTTCTTACTTTTAAGGAAATTTTTACTAAACCGGAGTAAAATTGTTGAACTAAATTGTTGAACTAATTGCTGTTTTTCTGAGTTTATGTCCTTATAGTTCAGTATTAGACCGAGTGATATAGATTTAGAGCCACCTCCGCTATTGAAATATATGATTGCCAGCATTGAGATACATGGAAATAAATATGGAATTAATAATTTGAATTAATTTTACCTTCCACCTTCTTTATGAATTTGTTTGTAACACCCAAACGGAAACGAGATAGACCCATCGTTCACTATGCACATCGGCTTAGAATCACTTTTTGAGTCGATTTAGCAAAGTTCGTCCGTCCGTTTGTCCCTCCATCTATTTTTGTAATCAATGTACAGGTCGCAATTATAGACCGATCCAAAAAAAAACGCGTTCAACAAAAGAATGAGTTCTGAGGAGATGAGTATACAATATCGCTTAATGAAAACTGCAACTTGATAATGATATCGTAATTATTTGATCCAAGGTTAAGGGGGACCTCAAATCGCCAAATGTAAGACCACAGAGAATTGCGTACAATATACACATGTTCCAAGATAATCTTTTTCCTGGATGAAAATATAAATTTCTGAATTTTCTCAATTTCAATAAGAATATTCCCAATTTCAAATGAAAATTTCACAATTTCAATTGGAATTTTCTCGATATGAAATGGAAATTCTCAATTTCAATTGGTATTTTCTCAATTATAAATAAAAATTCTCAATTTCAATTGGAATTTTCTCATTATGAAATGGAAATTCTTAATTTCAATTGGAATATTCTAAATTTCAAATGGAAAATATCAATTTCAATTGGAATTTTCTGAAATTCAAATTGAAACTCTCAATTTCAATTGGATTTTTCTAAATTGAAAGGGGAAATCTCAATTTCAAATGGAATTTCTCAATTTCAATTAGAATTGTCCCAATTTCAATTGGATGGTGTAGAGACCATATATTTTAACCGATTTTCTTCAAATTTTTACACAACACAACTTTCAATTAGAAACATCTATGGTGAAAGTATGTAACTATCGGTTCAGTTTTAGGTATAGCTCCGATACAAATTTCGTTCTCGGTTTAACTTTTTCACTCTACACCTTTTTCAATTGTAATTCAACAGATATCACTTGAAATTCAAAAGACACCAGTTGTAATTCAAAAATTCCATTTGAAATTCAAAAAATTTCAATTGAAATTCAAAACTCGTCACTTGTAATTAGGGTTTGGGGTCCGGGAATTCCCGAATCGTTTTTCCCGGGAATTCCCGGAAAAATTTGGACGGGAATTCCCGGGAAAAAATTTTCAATTTCCCGGGAATACGGGAAATATTAAAAAAATAATTTATTTATTATGTTGATCCATAATTTAATGTTACTATATAAATTGGAATTTTTAGATGTATTTCAAATTCATATATGTATTTACATTACTGACAATAATGAGTATTTGTTTATATTATATTACTACAAACAAAACTTTTTAAATTCGCTAAATAGTCATTTTATGCGAAACCCAGTTAGGGGAATAAAAACTTTTTGTGAGGCTATTTGCAGAATCTTTATTGTGAAATAAAAATATCATGCCGACAATACCATGGCTTGCATAATTTAAATTTTCTTGTTTTCCTAGAAGAATCGAAGTGAACATATTCTTCATGAACAATTTACTTTACATATGTAGCCTGAAAGAAATGGTCTAAAAATAGGAATACAATAAAATTGTTCGCCTGTAAACTTTCAAGAGAAATCTAATAGGAATATAAAGGGTGTTTTTTATTGGGGTATAGAACTTTAAGTTGGCATTACTTTTTTAACTGGCTGCCATTTTGTCAGCTGTCAAGTGATTAATATTTAGTTTGGTTTGCCATTTCATCATGAACAGGTTGACAAAAGAACAACGCTTGCAAATCGTGCAAATTTATTTCGAAAGTAATGGTTCAGTTCGCGAAGTTCACCGGCGCTACATGCCACACAGCGCACGTCACAATCGAATTATTGAAGGAAACATTCGATGAGCGCATAATTTTGCGGAATGGACCTGTCAATTGGCCACCAAGATCGTGTGATTTGACACCATTGGATTATTTTCTTTGGGGATATGTGAAGTCGCTCGTCTACGCCAACAAACCAGAAACGTTAGGGGACTTGGAAGCCAACATTCGTGGCGTTATTGAAAATTGGACCTGTAGAATTGGCTATATTCGAGCCAGCCGCGGCGGCCACATGCCCGAAATCATATTTAAACATTAATGGCATAAAATTATCCTTCCAATAAAGCCAAATTGATGGACATTAAAACGATTTTCTTGTGTTTTATTTCAATTCGAAGTTCTATACCTCAATAAAAAACACCCTACAGATATATGCTACGGTGTATTTCAATGGCCATTTGTAAGAATTAATGACTGGACTATTTCAATATTTTTATTTTTTTTGAATTTATTAAATTAATATTAATTTTTTATGTTTCTATTGTTTTTACAGTTTAGAATATTCCCCCTTATTTCTATAAAATATTTTTGTCTCCAGACGAATGAATATTCTAAATTAAATGTATCATAACATTCTCCGTCATATGAGTTATTTGTTTCCTTAATCGTTTTCAATTTTGAATCTAGTGTAGGTGTCAGTCACTTCTACCTGCGATATAAATATCCAATTCTGACGATTAGTCTACACCTTTTGAAGTTTATAATGAGAAAATATAATTTATAATCAGAATATGTAAGTTCATGATGAGAAATTTAAATTCATAACAGGAAATTTAAATTCATAATAGGAGCATGATAATTCACAATCAGCACTGTAAATTCGTAATGTGAAATGTAAATTCATATTGAGAAATATAAAATCATAATAAGAACATACAAATTGATAATGAGATATATAAATACAAAATGAGAACATCCAAATTGATAATGAGAAAATATAAATTCTTATTCAGGAATATATATTCATAAAATATAAATTCATAATCAGGAACTGTAAAATTTATAATCGAAGCTATGTATGTACGTTTTTCTATGGATATTTTCGTAGAAAATGTATTTTCTGATTATGAATTTGGATTTTCTGATTACAAACTTGTATATTTCATTATGAAATGGTATGTTCCTATTATGAATTAATTGCTCTCAATATAAATTAACAATTCCCATTATGAATTTATATTTCTCATTATGAACATGTTCCTATTATGAATTTACATTATCCATTATGAATTTATATGTTCTTAATATGAATTTACATTTCTCAATATAAATTTGTATGTTCCGAATATAATCTTGAAAAGGTTTAGAGTAAAATATTTGTAAAATGAAAAATAATTTGTAAAATATTTTGACAATAACATTCGTTTTTAATTTGTAATATGACAGTATTGAAAAAACACACCAGTTATTAAATGTTGATATTTTAAACCATATTGGACATACCTATAAATAAATTACTTTTTCCCGGGAATTCCCGGGAATGAAATTTTTCATTCCCGTTTTCCCGGGAAATGAAAAAAGTCCGGGAAACCCCAAACCCTACTTGTAATTCAAAAGACAACATTTTAAATTCAAAAGTCGTCATTTGTAATTCAAAAGACATCATTTGTAATTCAAAACTCGTCATTTGCAATTCAAAACTCGTCATTTGTAATTCAAAAGCCATCATTTGTAATTCAAAAATTATTCCATTTGTAATTCAAAAATTATTCCATTTGCAATTCAAAAAGGGTAAACAAAATTATTTAAGCAAAATATACATTAGGTTGGGTAGCATTTATTTATTTATTATTATTTATTTCTGTAAACTTTAATATTCTGCTGTTAAGAAAACAGATTTACGTATCTCTCACGCAAATCACTCTAACCTATTTAAATTTAAAGATTTTATAACTTCTATACGGACGATCGGAATACTCTGAAATTTGGACATTGGTAATGTTTTCATAGACGTTATATACACCTGCAATATGAGCGATATTGCAAGACCTCTCACACAAATTGGTATAAGCTTTGGGTCAAATAAAACTGATCAGTAACAATTTAATATTGGAAATGGTTTTACAATCACTTTATACCTGTAAAATAGTTATCATTTGTTGTACCTCCCACACAAATAATCCAACCCTAAGTAAAATGCAAGTCATTTTAAATTATATGCAGATGTTCCCTGAGCTGTTGAAGGTTATAAACTATATATGAAATTACCGACATTTTACATCATTTTAATTATTAGTTGCTTTTCATTTTAAACTGCAGAATATTAAATAAGTTTGTTTACATTTTTGAATTTCAAATGGAATCTTTTGAATTTCAAATGGAATAATTTTTGAATTTCAAATGAAAACTTTTGAATTTCAAATGGTGTATTTTGAATTACAAATGACGAGTTTTGAATTTCAAATGGTGTCTTTTGAATTACAAATGACGAGTTTTGAATTTAATACGACGACTTTTGAATTTCAAATGGTGTTATTTGAATTACAAATGACGAGTTTTGAATTTGAAATGATGAAAATGATATTTTTGAATTTCAATTGATATTTTTTGAATTTCAAATGGAGTTTTTGAATTTCAATTGATATTTTTTGAATTTCAAATGGAATTTTTGAATTTCAAATGGAATTTTTGAATTTCAAATGGTGTCTTTTGAATTACACTTGAAAAAGGTGTAGAGACCACATATTTTAACCAATTTTCTTCGAATTTAGCACAAAACCTTATATTTACACCAAAGACGTCTAAGGTGGAAGTGGTTCAGGACGGTTCAGATTTATATATAGCTTCCATGCATATTTCACTTCCGATTTGATTTCTTCCCCTCTGAAAACCACATATTTTAAACGATTTTCTTCAAATTTGGCACAACACTTTATATTTCAACTAGAAACATCTATGGGTCAAATCGGTTCAGATTAAGATATGGGAGCGATTTGACTTTTTTTTTGGAAATTCGTTGTTTTCGAACAATGTAAAATTACGAATTATTGGATATCCTAGCTTGAAGCCCTCTTCGAGAGATTCGATATTATTTTCCACCTGATCTCTCTAAATTATCTCTAAATTTGAAAAATGCAGAATTTTGAATGAGAGTAATGCTTATAACTTGCAATTTCTATATCACAACAGTTTGCATGGCGACAAATGGAGTTAGAGGGAGAACGTATTTAAGACATTTTCTTATATAAACACATTTTTTTTAACCAAAACCATATTTATCGAAATTTACGAAGGCAACTTACTTTTTCTCTAAGTGAGCTATGGTGGTGGCCATATCCTCTTTTTGTGTTTCTAATTTCTTCAAAACCTCCGTTTTATGTTTAAGGGAAGCTTCACATTCCTGTCGAATACAAATAAATTCAAACACATATTTTTTTTTTAGTAGTACATACATTTCCATATATGCATTTTATATATATATATATACGTTTTTTATTCATTTTTAAATGATTTTAGTTATTGGTTTGGTTTTTGGTAAATTAATTAGTAATTAGAACATAAGTAATAAAAAAATATTCAAAACAAAGACCGGTGCAATGTTCTTTTACAATGGAATGGAAGCAAAATAACTTGTTGTACTTCTTCTTCCTGTGAGCTGGAAACTTTTTGAAAGTTTTAAACATTTTTTTTGTTGCCGGTTTCGGTTTTGAATAGTCCCATGATAATAATGCAAATCTAAATAAGGTTACACAAGACATACGAGTACATACATATCGGTATATAAGTAAGTAATCATGAAGTAAGTAAGTAAGTAAGTATATAAATGTTTCTTTTCTTCTCTAGAGTATATATAATAATAGTTAGTTGAAGCATGGTACAAGTTAAAGCTTTCTTTTAATTATTTTTAATATTTCAATGTTTTCAAAATCAACTAATAAATTATTGTTTAATTTTGCTTCAAATTTAAATTGGAAATCTATAATAACATCTCCTCGTCGTTCCCTCTTTTCCCTTCTCTACGTCTCTGTATCTCAACATAGGTCGGTCGTATAGTCGTAATTAGCTTAGATGTTAGTTGTTGCTGTGCATGCATTTTTATGTTTATGTACTATACGCTCTATGCTCTAGTCTCAACAATTTATTAGTTTCACTGTAGTTACATGTCCTTATACATACATCCATTTGTTTGTTTTTTGTCTTTACGAGATTCTGGGGGACTACACAAATACACCACCACCAACCCATTCGGTTTAATTTCATTCTAGTGATACATATATATATTTATACATATTTATGTATATGTATTTGTATGCATGCGTGTATTTGTTTGTTAATATCTTGTGTTTAGTAAAGGCATAAATTACTCTTGTTTGTTTGTATTATTATCATTCATACATACATATATTTTGTTTTTCATTTATTTATTTATTTATATATTTTCATCTATTTTACAACTTAAATATCAACATTTTTGGTTATAGAGCAACTTAATTCTTTCCTGTATAGGCTTGAAGAAAATTTAATGAAAAAAAAAAATAGATTTTGAATTAAAACATTTTTTGAAGACAACGAAATTGTTCTCACGAAGGTGATGGATTGGTAACAATTCCAATATCAACATGATAATGATAGAACGCGTGCTATATTTTATTATTATTTATTGGGCGGGCGAAGTACCTCAGCAGTACGTAAGATATTCAAGAATATGACAATGATTCGGACATTGAAATGTAATATGAAGTATTTTTTCCAAAGGATATACCATATCCCTATGTAGGTAGGAAGTTGAACGGGGTGTGACAAATGAGCTCATATTTCATGAGTATAAACAGATTTTAAATACATTCTCAAATACCAAATCATAGATGATTCCAAGCACCGATATAGAAGTTGTAAATGCTTTCATTTTGTGTAAAAGGGACTTGGTAAATCCCTACCAATTTTTACATGTATATTTCAATTTCATTTTCAAACATCAAATCATCAAATGATTCCGAGAATTTGTTTAGAATTTATATAAAATAAAAAATATCTAGATTTTGGAAGAAGTATATCCCTCTTAGAGCCACTAAGAGCTGAATAAAGTAAACTTTAAATCCAGATAGAGCTTAACCAAAACATGTAGTTTGGTTGCACTAAAAAAGTAGTGCTTTTGGCTTTTGACACTGTGCGACAGTCCAAAAACTCTAGGAAGTGATATTATTTTTCTGGTAGGTATTGTCGAATAGAACTTATTGTTCTGTATTTGAAATTTCCCAGACACCCCCAATTCTCTTTTATTGGAGCTCAATTCGTAAAATTATGAGAGATGTGAACTGAAATGACCAAGAGTTTTCTACTTCAGTCTTTTTTGTAGCCCAGTGTGATGAACATCTCGCATAACTTGCTGTGATTTATAGTGAAAGTAGTCACATTTTTAAATCCCGACTGAGACATTTTATTTTTAAACTATACCATGGCACTATTGTTCTAAATCGGGGCACGTCCCTCGAAATTCAGCGCTTATCCGGCAGGTTCATAAGCGAATGATACTGCATCTCACCCTTATTAAATTTTTTGGGGAATACCTAAAGGTCTTTTTCACTTTTTGCCGTATCAAATGATACCGCTGTGAAGAGTAAGGGAATCAGAAACTGACATCAAGAGCAACACAATCTTCAAAAATATTCCGGATGGAAGAAGGATAAGCTCACGAGCTTATATATATTATTAATATAATTTTATATTAATTACCATCTCCGAAAGGCTATATTTCAGAGAAGCCTTGCAAAGGCTGGCTACACTATGCAAAAAAAAATTTGTCCAAGGGTCATGTATAATATTTTCTGATGTATCTTGGCTTTCTAAACTCGAAAAATATATTAAAAACGTATTTTTTTATTTTTTGCTAAAATCCCAATTTTCGGCGAAGGTGCCTTTAATTTTTGAACTCTCATTTTGGATATATAAGTCCGATAACACCCGGATATATGTTAAATCAATGGTACTCATGATTGTAATTCAAAAGACATCACTTGAAATTCAAAAGACACCAGTTGAAATTCAAAATAAATCCAAAAAATACCGTTATGAAGGGTAATTAGAGGGTTAATGTGTTCTACAAAAATATTCGCCATATCATTATCTAGAAAGTTGCTGAACATACCCTATGATCAGATGTAAAGAAAACATAGTTTTATACACCGAAAAGAAAAGAAATTTTTATCGTCTATAAAATGAAATTCCGATGTGATCTAAAAAAACGCCGACGCACGTATATTTTTTTATTCTCCTTTTTCAGAATCCATTTTTCTTGTTGTACTGTGTAATAAGCAGATTTTTGAGCTTCTCAAAGATATTGTGTCAACGGTCGGTCGGCAACTTCTGGCCTTGTATCTATATTAACCGATTACCGCCCTCTGTCCCCATATAAGGACACTGGCTTAGTATCAGATATTTGAACAACACTTTTTTCTGGGCGTTGATGGGTTAATAAATTTGGAGATTCTTTCAATGTGGTCGAAGGCAACACAATCCCTTTCTACAGTAAAGCTCTGGTTAATAATGGACCTTGGAGATTGCAGAAACTAATAGAAAACCCCATAAGGTTGTGGTTTGGAATGGGAAATGAGAAGATCGGTTATCTATGTTGTTCAACAGATGGCTCCTGTCATATATCCTCTCCCCGCTTGCATACTTCCTCTTTCATTTAATTCTTAATCCAGTTACAAACACCGCAATTATACACATCATCAGTAAGATCACTCCTCTTTCATTCTTGTCCTCGTTTTTTCCCTCCTGAATAAAAGAAGCTTCTAAATCAACTTCTTCGTCATTTTATTTCATTGTGGAATTATTCTTCTTAGCATCTTCCTATCTGTACGAGTATTTTCTTTGGGATCAAAAGTTTCGATCATCCACAAAGACTGATTTCACGAAATACATGTCATCGTGGTTAAAAAGAAAACGCATATCCGGGGAATAAGTTTTGTGTTGCCTTCAGAGCGTTTCAAGAAACATTGAAACAATTAAATGAGTAATTTTTGGGCCACATTTATATTTGTTTATTTTATAATGAAATGAATCTTCCGTAGAAATATACTTTCTTTATCGGAAATTGAAATTGATTGAAACGAAGTCTAATTTTATTGTCTTTGGTCTCTGTTTTAGGAGTCTTTCACACAATAATACTTCGCTACTATCCTCCGCCAGGATTGCCCCTAACAGATTACACATTTACATTCCGTTGGAAAAGATTAAACGGTGACTAAAGGTTATCAAAATCGCTGTCATTTCGTAACAGAAGGCCTAGCAAACTCTATCAAAAAAATGTTGGCCGTCCACAGAATACAGAGTTAGAGATTTTTGGCCACCTATTTTAAATATAATTTTCCACAGAATGAGTTTTTCCCTGAAGATAGGGGAGATCTTCTTCAAAGAGTTCACATCACTTTGTGCAGAGATCTCGCACATCTGTTTCATCATTACCTTATATCTACACATGGCAACAATTTCATTATCTTCAAATAATGCCTTAACGCTTTTTCTAAATGAATAACATACTAAATGCAATAATTATTTGTTCATTTAACAAAATTCTATGATTAATCCCTCCTTCCTCCCTTAATTAGCTGCCTTGCCGACATCCGGCAAACAAAATTCACTTATCGAGGTATTGTTGGGCAACGAAGCAGCCGGCAACATGTTTGCATCATCTTCTTTGTGGATATTGTCGTCGTCGTCGACATCGTTGGGGCACAGCTTTAGAGATTTTGCCGAGAGCGGTGTCTTAACTTCCGGTATGGATTCGTGAAACTTTTCCGAGGTAGCCGACGGCGACTTGCGATAGTTATTGGGATTGAATGGCGGTATGCCGTCCATTTTCAAGTGTAAACGCTTCATAGGTGGTCCAATGTCTTGTTTGTGTTTTTTGGTCATAGCTTCAAACTTCTGCAGATTCTGTTGTCTCCGGGTATTGGGCGATCTGTCGGCGGATGAAACCATAGGCTGGTCCAATTTGTTTTCGTATTTCTTTTCGAGCGATTGTAAAATGTTGCCAATTTGCGAGGCTTTAGTTTGGAGACGAGCTACCACTTCGCCCTTTTGTGTTAGTTCAGCTTCACATTCCTGTTGCAATTGGGGGCGGTTGGGTGTTTGGTTAACAAATAGTAGTAGGTGAACAAATAGGGGGGGGGGGGGGCGTATGAACAAATAATCAATGGCTTACAAAGGGAAAAAATCAAAAAGTCAACCAAAAATGTTTAAATTAAGCCTTTGTTGGCTTTGCTTAGAAACAAAATACTTGTAAAATAAACCATAAAATGTTGAAACTAAAATATGATCGAACAAAGCAAGAGCTGGTGGCTATGAAGTGGTTAATGTTGTTGATGATGACTGTGACTGTGATGTCAAGTTAGTATTGAATGCTTGGGATGCATGGCGATGATTGGCGTTTGTTTTCTATTTTTATGTCTGGCTTAGCATTTAATTTTGGCATGTTTACGAACCTGCAATTTGCGATACATTTCCAAATTGATTTGTTTAATTTCATCCAATTGCAATCTCAGCGATATTATGGTGTCCTGTTTCTCGTGTATATCCTTTTCCAGCAATTTCATGGCCATATCCGATTCAGCTTTCAAAGCTACCTGCAATTTCAATTCTTTTTCCAATTCGACGCTCTTCTTCTTTTCCTTCTCCAGTTCCGTCTTTAGGCCCTCCATAATGACTTTGTCATTTTCTTTGGAATTATTGGAACTATTGTCACTGTGATTGGAATTCAACGAAGGTGGTCCGCCAGCATCTTTAGTTTTTAAAACGTTCAAAAGATGATCAATGGAAATGAGAAAACATTGAAATGATGTGATGTGATACATACTTGTTAGAGAATTTTGTCTCATAGCCTGATTTTCCGCTTGCAGTGCCAATAGGCTATTGCGAGCTATGGCCAAAT
The DNA here is from genome assembly GCA_947397865.1 of Polietes domitor. Classification (NCBI taxonomy): domain Eukaryota; kingdom Metazoa; phylum Arthropoda; class Insecta; order Diptera; family Muscidae; genus Polietes; species Polietes domitor. The sequence goes on from OX377618.1 coordinate 133,675,708, forward strand.
CTTCCTTCATTAAAGCGTTCGTGGTGGTCAACGATTCAACTTTAGCCTGTAAATTTGCCACCGTAGCACTAGATGCGTTGCATTTTGTAAAAACGTGATTTTAATAATATTTTTTCTTTCAGTTACAGACTGACGACGTCATGCTTAGAAACTGGGGAGGTGGGGTTACTTCCATACATTGGGATGCTACCATTGTTTGGGACTTTAAAGACTACTCCAAGTTTCGTCGAATGTTTTGTAAACAAGTTATGCAAAATTAACAAAAGAAATTTATGCCTCTCGTATGATACCTAAATGTTGACTCTCATTGAGTCCATTTTTGTGAAAAAATAATTTAACACAATAAATACAAATAATACAAGAATAAACATTTACATTTAAAGTGTTGTCAAGGATCTATTTATGCAGAAAGAAATTGGATTTTTAGTTACGGACAGTGGTCCAGAATAAAAATACATCGGCTAAAATTCAAAAACTTTTGATCTAGTAAACAATGTTAAATTTTGTAAAAAAATGAAATTACGCAAGGACAGAATTATTTTGACATATTAACACTGGAAATCGGACAATCGGGTTTAGAAATTGTCTCAAAGTTTTTTGATTTATAAAAAACATAAAAACAAAAAATAAAAATCTTATTTTTCTTTTATAAGATTTTCATTTGTTGTTTTTTACAAACTAATTTTACAAAATTTCAACTTTTTGCAGATTTAGAAAAATTAAAAAACGAAATTTCTTTTTTCGACTTTGTCGAACTGTTTCTCATGCATTTTAAGAGCTTTTGCATTCCTTTTTTTTTGTTTTTGAAATCGTTGTTTATTATCACACAAATCGCAACGAGACAGCTTGCGTTATTTTCAATGTAAATTGTTTTTGTTACAACAAAAAATTCTACAATTTATGTGATAACACCCTATGTAGTTTGGTTATAAAATAAATGTTTTGAAAAGTAGCCTTTTTAAAGAAATATATGACTTTGCACCAACATAACTCTTATTTTTCAAAAGCTTTTAAAGGATGGAATTCAAATTTAGAAATTTTGAAGGGTTCTTCGTTTTTCTACGGTATCATTTCCCGGCCAAAATTGCCTCCGTGGAAATAGGATACATTAAGTCTTATTCGCTTGTTTCTCATTAAATTTTGCCAATCGGAGTTCATTTACTATGTCAAAAAACCCTAATAATACCCTACCCTAATTTTGCAGACAAATGGTATTGACACAGAAAACCTGAACAAAGGTAGGTTCTGCAATACATTCAGTAGTAAACATTGGCATTGTTTTAATATTTGTATGTATACATGCATATCAATTAAGTTCACCTCAATGGGGAACTCAACTGGATTCTTGCTTAACCCTCTCATGCCCGAATTTTCTTCTTAATAAATATATAAAACTTACTATGATTTTTGATGAGGTATGGGTCTAAATAGGATTTCTTGGGGTTCTAATTCATACAGGACATGAGTAAGAGGATGTCTCTTAAAATCATTATACTGCAGATATCGGTTAAACAAAAAATATTTTTCAATTTACTCGAAGAAATCCAATAAAAATACTAAGAATTTCTATTACAAGAAACTCAAACAATTGAAATTTGAGACTTCACTTTTGTTTTTCACCTTCCTACGCAAACACAAGTTTCCGAATTTGTTGGTTCCCTTTTAAATATTCCTTGTTAGATATGTAAACAAAAATAAAAATTATTAAGTCTGCAAAATATGTGATTTTAAAGATTTTATAGGACTAACTCGCAATGTTCCCTGTTACAAAACTCAAACACCATTTTCAATTGAAATTAAGAACATAAACATACAACATCATATTGAGAAAATACAAATTGAAATTGGGAAGTAAACCTTGAAATTCAGAAATGTAAAATGAAATTTAGAAAATACAAATTGAAAATCAGAAATTTAAATTGAAATTATAAAAAGTAAAAATTTAAAATTAAATTGAGAAAATACAAATTGAAATTCAGAAATGTAAATTAAAATTTAGAATATACAATTTGATATTGAGAAATAAATTCACAATTAACATTTCTGAATATCAATTTGTTTATTCTCAATTTCAATTTTCATCTACTCAATTTAAATTTTCGTTTCTGAATTTCAATTTGCATTTTTTCGATTTCAATTTTCATTTCAGAATTTCAATTTGCATTTTTTCGATTTCAAATTTAATTTCGAATTGTATTTGCTCAATTTCAATTTACATTTTTATTTTTATTTTTATTTTTTTATTTTTTTATTTTTTTTTTAATTTTTATTTTTATTTTTATTTTTTTTTTTATTTTTATTTTTATTTTTATTTTTATTTTTATTTTTATTTTTATTTTTATTTTTATTTTTATTTTTATTTTTATTTTTATTTTTATTTTTATTTTTATTTTTATTTTTATTTTTATTTTTATTTTTATTTTTATTTTTATTTTTATTTTTATTTTTATTTTTATTTTTATTTTTATTTTTATTTTTATTTTTATTTTTATTTTTATTTTTATTTTTATTTTTATTTTTATTTTTATTTTTATTTTTATTTTTATTTTTATTTTTATTTTTATTTTTATTTTTATTTTTATTTTTATTTTTATTTTTATTTTTATTTTTATTTTTATTTTTATTTTTATTTTTATTTTTATTTTTATTTTTATTTTTATTTTTATTTTTATTTTTATTTTTATTTTTATTTTTATTTTTATTTTTATTTTTATTTTTATTTTTATTTTTATTTTTATTTTTATTTTTATTTTTATTTTTATTTTTATTTTTATTTTTATTTTTATTTTTATTTTTATTTTTATTTTTATTTTTATTTTTATTTTTATTTTTATTTTTATTTTTATTTTTATTTTTATTTTTATTTTTATTTTTATTTTTATTTTTATTTTTATTTTTATTTTTATTTTTATTTTTATTTTTATTTTTATTTTTATTTTTATTTTTATTTTTATTTTTATTTTTATTTTTATTTTTATTTTTATTTTTATTTTTATTTTTATTTTTATTTTTATTTTTATTTTTATTTTTATTTTTATTTTTATTTTTATTTTTATTTTTATTTTTATTTTTATTTTTATTTTTATTTTTATTTTTATTTTTATTTTTATTTTTATTTTTATTTTTATTTTTATTTTTATTTTTATTTTTATTTTTATTTTTATTTTTATTTTTATTTTTATTTTTATTTTTATTTTTATTTTTATTTTTATTTTTATTTTTATTTTTATTTTTATTTTTATTTTTATTTTTATTTTTATTTTTATTTTTATTTTTATCTTTATTTTTATTTTTATTTTTTTTCTCAATTTCAATGTTCATTTCTGAAATTCGATTTGCTTTTTCCAATTTGCATTTTCTCGATTTCAAATTTGCATTTCTGAATTTCAATTTGTATTTTCTCTATTTAAATTTTTCATTTCTCAATTTCAACTGAAAATGGTGTGGATCTAAAGTTATTGAATTTTGGGCGATCACTGCGGATCGTTTAACTCGCTGACGCATTGAGTACGATATATTTTTCGAATCATCATTAGACAATCCAATTTTTTCTATAGGCTGAATGTAAATTATTTTTTATTGAATGGGTCGCTTTCCTTCGGAATAGACTTGTTTCTGTAGTAATAATTCCGATTGTTATTGTTTTGGCTTCCGTTCGATTTTGTAAATTTGTGTAAAATACTTTTATATGAACTTTTGAATCTGTTTCTGTAACTTATTTTCGTTCGTCTGAGGCGAACGATCCAAATAAACTCAATTATCTATAGAGAAATCTATAAGCCACCACAGTAGTCTAATAATTCGTTGAGTCTATAGAAAAGCACGCAAAGAGCTCGTAGCTAAAATATTTCTTATCTACGTTTTACAGAATTCATGTAATAATTCATTTTTGATCGTTCGCGAAAGAAAATAAGTTTCAAAAACAGCCCTTAATCGTTAATCAGTAGTATTTCTATACATTATAATTTGTTTCAGTCTTTTTGTATTTTCGATTTACATTTTTTGTAGAAGCATTTCACTTCCGAACGAAATTTAACTCTGTGAGAAGGCCCTAGGTGTCACAAGGTATAGACCTCAATCGATATATATATATAGATATAAAAAAGAACTAGGAACGATGGGAACATATATAATGAAAAGATCGTGATTTCCATGAAGTCTTATCAATAGGTTAGGTTAAAAAACACTTTTTAAAGTTTAAGATTAAAATCCACCCAGTTCATAGGTTCGAATCGATTTGAATCCAATAATATTTACTCTTATTTTGGTTCAAAAGTAGTATTATATACAAACACTATATCTGCGTATAAATCCCAAAAATAATTCATAATCCAAAGCCAAAAGACAGGATTATCCAGATATCTCATCGGATTCAAACGGATTTACAACTTAGAACACACTGGAGATACTTTTGAACTTTAACGAAACGAAATCAGTGATCATCAAGTTTTCATTTGAGATGCATTGTTATTTATTCCGCAACTATATGCCTCCAAAATAGATCATCTTTTTTGTTAAATGTTTCTGTTTATCGGAATAGAAACGGTTTCATATGAAATGAAAATTACACAGAATGTAGATTATCTAGCCTGTTCTTTGAAAATCAGATCAACAAGCATTCTTAAAGCTGTGATAACAAAGAGGGGATATTTCCAAGTTTCTTCCGAACTTTGGTATCATTTTTTGGGCTCATACCCCTACTACAGTCTCTTTCTAAGCATTCTCAAATGAGAGCAGACTGTATGATTATGCATTAACCCCTTAAATGTATAATATTCCCCCAGACCTCCACTTCAGTCTCTTTCTAAGCATTAACGCCCGCCAAACACACATCTTCACTCACTTCAAATGTCGATTTAACTCTTCGATGTAATTCTTTTGATCTAACACCGCTATCATATTGCCCTGGCCATTCTCATCGATGGTCGTCTGTTGCTGCTGGCCATCGTCCTCGTTGTCATTGTTGCGAGAACTCGAGCGTAGATACAATGAAAAGTCAATCACGCCCTGTTGCGAGTCCAAATCCTCTTCCTTAACACACAAGTTACAATCGATTACATTGAGACCCACTAAAATGCCCATAATGATAACGATCTGAAATTAATGAATATCAATAAATGAGTGGATGGATTTTTACGCCCAAAAGACAAAATGGAATATACCTCATCGCTCATCATTAAGGCATGCGGTTCGTAGTAATCATAGAGGGCATCTTCGCGATGTTCGATCAGGGCTTGCAAATAGTCGGCCAGCTTCTTTTGCATTAACGCTATGCGCAACCAGGCTCGGGCACGACCTATATGAGTACGAACGGTCGGTAGATCGCGTACACTTGCTGTTATATCTTGAGCTTCGGGGCAATAGGATTCGACGCATTGCAATAGATCCCATAACTCTTTGCGTGGTCCCAACAAACCCTAGAGGAAAGCAGGCAAAGTTCAACTCATAGCTTGATTCGGAGAGAGAGTACGGTGGTTGCATTTACCTTTTTTGTACGCAAGCCATGTCCCAAAACATGTTCAATGACAATGAAGAAGTGTTGCAATGGCAAATGATCCGAGTCCAGCATACGTCCATAGCGCACCGATTGTTCGAGTAACTCTTTAACCACTAATTTACATATATTCACCAAATTGCTACGTTCAATTTCTGCCGGATCACGAGCTAAAATGTTTCCATATAAAAGAGGACAGAGAGAAAAACTCCATGAGTAAGTTCGAGCAATTGAACTGAACTGACGGACCATCATGGAAAAGCAAGACGAATCTACTATGTATTTTTTCTTGTTAGAGGATATATCGTGATATGAATATAAATTGTTGTATATTGATATCATTATCATATAAAAATCACAAATCTTTTGCTATTGTTTTTTGCACTTTCATACAGACAAGAATTAGTGATTAAGGAGAGAATAATTCTCACAAATAAATTTACAATAATTTTCTAATTAAAAATACCTATTCAAATGGCTTACAGGGCTTCTAAATTGTTGAACGGACAAACATATCTTGACGAAATTTGGCATGCTTAGATACCTGGTGTTTTTCGGAACATTCGCAATTTTTTGGGGTCATTGTTGGTATGCCGCCTACTGGATGAAGTCCCAAAGTCGCTCACCTCGGCCATGTGAAAATTTGATCTGATTGTCAAAAGTACAGTTATGTACAGTTTGTAAAGTCAAGTTACACCGTCCGACAGTCCACATTACACTTGAACCGGATGATATACGTCTGAAACTATAGGCAAAATAGATTTAATTGGCGTTTTTAGTTAATCATTTCCTTATTTTGTTGCCCTTCACAGGACTACAAAGGTCCAGAGGATACAATTTTTCAAAAAATTGTTTTAAATACTTATTCGCGCCCTATGATACCGGTATAAGTATGAGGAGAATATCTGTTAAAAATACTTTAAATGACACAATCTCTATTAGTTTGAAATTAACAGCCATTTCAATTTTTCCTTCTTAAAAAGTTGTTAATGCTAAACTAATGCAGACAGAAGCATAAAATTTAAAGTATTTTTAGCAGATATTCTCATCTTTTATTTGACATATATATGCGAAAAAGTATTAAAAGAATTTTTTTGAAAAATTGCATCCTTTGGAATTTCGTAGTCCTGTGCAGGGGTAACATGGTGAGGAAATGAGGAACAAAAGACGCCAAACAAACTTCATTTTGCCTATAGTTTCAGGCGAATATAATCCGGTTCAAGTGTAATGTGGACTGTCGAACGGTGTAACTTGACTTTACAAACTGTCCATAATTGTACTTTTGACAATCAGATCAAATTTTCACATGGCCGAGGTGAGCGACTTTGGGACTTCATCCAGTAGCCCGCATACCAACAATTTTTTGTTAAAATGTCGTAAGGTATTAAAATACTCGTGAATATCTACAACACATATTTCAACTTGTTTATAAAAATATTAGATTTAATCGATCACGAGGCAAATATTTGTTTTATTTTTCTTTTTTCAATATTTCGATTTTCATCGAAAAATCATATGTAACGAACGAAATATTATACCAGTGTTTAGTTTTTGTTAATTTGGCAATTTTCTCTGAGGATGTCTCTCGATGTGACACAAAATATTGAAAAATAAATAAAATCTAATACTGAACTCAAGGAGATCGATTAAATCTATTTTTTTATTTCGTATTTTTAAAGTTGAGATCTTATTATTTGCTTCGGTTTCCGAATTATTGATATTGCCTGGTTGTTTATAAAATTGTATTGTGTGTTATTCCAGTCAGAAGTTATACACTTCATAGAGAAAACTTTCAAAACAAGGTCCCATTTTAAATTTGTTTTTCTTCCTGCTGTTGCAGAGTTCTTCTATCTTTCGCAAAGAAAACATAATTATCTATCTAATTTTTTGATACAAAAAAATGTTTGAAAAAATTCTCAAATTTCAATGCAACGAAATAGAAAATGTTTAGTACTTTATAAGCCCAGTATTTTATAACCACAATCTAAATCTAATATTTTTATATAAAAAATCATATCTTTGGCGGGGCTGGTTTCGTATTTTTAAAGTTGAGATCTCATTATTAGCCCGGTTTTCAAATTACTGAAATTGCCAGGATGTTTATAAAATGCTTTTGTGTGTTATTCCAGTCAGAAGTTATACACAGAAAAAATGTTTGCCTTTAAAATTTCAAGCACTAATTTTATTGCAGAAATCTTAAAAGCTGATTACAAATGTAATCGAAACAGTTAAAACTTTCATTGAATTTATTCCGTATATTTCAATCACAACTTCCACAGAGAATATAAAAAACTGATTAAAACAGTGATCGGAACAATGAAAATGATTATTGTTATACCCTCCACCTCCAGGATGGGGGTATACTAACTTTGTCATTCCGTTTGATCGTCATAAAATTCTAAGACGATCTAGCCATGTCCGTCCGTCCGTCTGTTGAAAGCACGCTAGCATCTAAATGCGTCTTATAGTCGTAGATCGGTTGGGATTGAAATCGGGCGAAATCGGCCCAAAGGGAAAAATTTTTCCCTCACAAGGACTAAAAATACCCATAATAATCCCTAATATTTTAGCGTATTTAAGCATTTTTTTGACTATGTCTGTTTATATTTGCTTGATATTTGGTATGCGCATTCCCCTTATAGCAAAAACGTGCACCATAAAGTGATTCTTATTTGTAGGGGGTGAAATGGGGCAAAAATTGGATAAAAATTGTACATATTAAATGACAACAGCTAGAAACACTAAATTCGGTGTGTACATTCCTCTAATTGAGTATATACATAATATAAAAGTATTTTTTCCAAATTCGTACTTTTAAGGGATAAAATGGGAATAGAGGGATAACAATGGTACCAACCAAACGGATGTACCTAGAATAATGAAATTCGGTGTATACATTCCTCTGATTGCATAGATAAGTAAAATACACCGATTTTTCAAAATTTCGTACTTTTTGGGGTTAAAATGAAAAAAGGGGATAAAAATAGTACCAATCAAATGACCGCAGCTAGAGTCATGAAATTCGGAGTATACATTCCTCTGACTGTGTAGACACGGAAAATAGACGAATTTTTCGAAATTAGTACTTTCAAGGGATACAATGGTACAGAGGGATAAAAATAGTACCAACTAAACGACCACAGCTAGAATGATAAAATTCTAATTGCGTAGAAATGTCAAGGGGGTGAAAATGGTACCAACCAAATGGGCGCAGCTGGAATCATGGAATTCGGGGTATACATTCCTCTGACTGCATAGACACGCAAAGTAAAAAGTTTTTTTCCAAATTCGTACTTTTCTTTTAACGCAAAAATTGGTGTCTGATAATGGATTTTCAAAATTTGTACTTTTGGAATTCAAATAGAATGGAAATACAACCAACTGTAGCACCCACTATCTACCAATATTTATGGCTTTGAAAATATAAATATAAGAATATTTATTTTTTGAATTGACGTATTGGTAGCATTACCTTATAAGCGTGGTTTGAAATAATTAAAATATTATATTTATTTATAAAATTAACTTTTCAATATTTGTATTTGTTTTGGTTTGGCTATATTAAAAAAATTATATTTTCCTGTAATATTACTGCACTTCTACGAAAACCGACAACCTCTGTGGAATGCAATCCATGGTGGAGGGTATATAAAGTTCGGCCCGGCCGAACTTAACGCCGTTTTTACTTCTTTTTGTTTTCGTTACATTTTTATCATTTCATAGAAAGAAGTCGTGGTTAAAGCGAGTTGTCAACAACTCAAATCGAAAACGCCTTTTAGAGTGTCGACTTAGATCGGTGGAATACTTTGTTTATCAGCGCTTCTCATTTGTCATATGTGGACGCTGGTACTAATATGAACACTGATTTAAGTCAAAAACAGACATACGTTGCGAAAGTTCTGACGAGATGGGGTAGCGCCCATCGAAAGTGTGCAGTCAACTCATTTTGCTCTCTCGTTTGAACAAGTCGATTTTCTTTGCTATGTCGTCTCCGCCTAAGTCGTTCTGCGCTAAATGCTTTAAACCTTTGGTTGGCAATATTTTCATTAAATGCAAAATTTGTTCTTCCAAATATCATAAGATGTGTGCCGGAATTGAAAGCGAAGTGGAATATAAATTATTAAAAACTTCTAAAAACATTGTTTTTAATTGCAATGGTTGTGCTGGTGCTGCCAGTGATTTGGTTGCTGTTCGTTAACAACAATAAAGATGTTTGTGTTTCGCAAAAACAAAAACACATTCAGTCGCTTCAACAAGAGGAAGAGAGTCATTTAACTTCGCATCGTGCCTCCACTTCTTCGTCTGCTGTGTGTGCTAATTCTAATGATGTTGTTGTAAATGTGTCTTCTGTTCGTGGTTCCCCTGTGAGAGTGAGTGATGTTGAAAATTGCATTGCTCTTTCTGATGCTAATGCTGGTGCTATCGTTAACGATGAATTGATACTCGCTAATGGATGTTCACATGCTGTTGTTGGTTCTGTGGGAAACGTGGAGAGTGAAAACTCAGAGTCTCTTCTTGCTGCTGCTAATTATGCTGCCTCCGTTACATCGCATGCAGAAAGTGATATCCCAGCAAACAATTTGAAAGGGAATCGTAACATTCAAAATAAAAGGCGCAAACGAGTAGTTTTCGGTGCTAATGACAACAATGAGCTTGACGTTGTGGCCAGTAAGAAATGGGTGCATTTATCTTCTTTCAAGCCTGCTGTTACTGCTGATAATGTGCTTAGTTATGTTGAAAAACATACTAAAATTGGACGAAATAATATGGAATGCTATAGATTGGTTAAGAGGGATGCCGATATAAATTCTTTAAAAAGTGTTACTTTTAAACTTGGAGTATCTGCTGGTTTCTATGATGAGCTTTTTAAATCTTCGCTATGGCCATCAGATGTTCGTGTTCGCCCATTTGATTTTTTTCAAAAACACCGGATGGGAGTGAACGGCCCCTGAGTACTGCCGCTGTTAAATTCCATAATCTCAAAGTGTATTACCAAAATATGGGCGGAATGAGATCTAAATCAAATAACGTTTATGCAGCTTCTGTACAATATGAATATGATGTCATTGTATTGGTGGAAACATGGTTGAATGAGGATTTCAAAAGTGAGGAGTTTTTTAATGCTACGCAATACACTGTTTACCGTAAAGACAGAGATTATGGTCGAGCCAATTGCGTAAAAGGAGGTGGGGTGCTAATTGCTGTTAAGAGAATCCTAATTTCGTCAATTTGTATACTTCCCAATAATGATCCATTAATTGAACAGCTGTGTGTTTCAATATTGGGTCTTCATGGTAATATTATCTTAGCTGTTTCCTATATTCCGCCTAATAGTTCTGAAATTCTATATGATGCACATGTGAATAACGTTATTGATTTGGCTGACATTCTTGTTAATAGTAAATTAATTGTTGTTGGTGATTTTAATTTGAGTAAAGTTGTTTGGACTTCCGATGAAAGTTCTATGTCTACCGTGCCTTCTAATGTTAATAATTTGTTTGAAATCAATACTATTGATGGTTTCTTCAGTTTGAATTTGATCCAAGTAAATAATTTGTTTAACCGGTTAAGGAAAATTTTGGACCTTGTCTTTTTGGATCAGGATTTAAAATTTATTATAAATGAATGTCTTCACCCTTTTTGCAAATCAGATATGCATCATGTACCTCTTGAAATTACTTTAGAATTGTATTTGTTTCCTAAAGTAAGTGATAGCCGATTAGGTTTCCACTTCAAAAATTGTAATTTTGAAATTATAAATAAGTGTATTAGTGACGTAAATTGGCTCCAAATTTTTGGAGTTGATAATTTAACAGTTTGCTATGATAGATTTATTGCTGTTATTGATCAAATTTGTTGTTGTAACATTCCTCTTTTGAAGCCCAGAATTCACAAATTGCCCTGGTATACGAAAGGCCTTAAGAAATTGAAAAATAAGCGAAATAAATTCTATAAACTTTTTAAAGCCACAAATGATTTATACAATAAGTCAATGTATGAACATTATTTAAGGGAGTTCAATTTTCTAAATAAATTTTTGTATAGGCAGTATATACTTAATTTTGAAAACAATATTAAGAGGAATCCTAAATCATTTTGGACTTTTATTAATTCCAAAAGAAAAAGCTCGGAATATCCATCTCGAATGATTTTTAATGATAAAATATCTAATTCAACTTCGGAGACTGTTAATTTGTTTGCCGAGTTTTTTAGTAGTAATTTTTCGCCTTACATTTCTTCAGGAAATTCTAATTTCTTTTTATCTTCTTCTCTGAATTTTGGAATGCTACAGTTAATAGATGTTGATGTGTTAAGTGGAATCACTAAGCTCAAACCTACTTTTAGATTGGATAGTGATGGTATTTGCTCATTTTTTATAAAAAATTGTTCAAAGTCATTAATTGTGCCGCTATTATTCCTTTTCAATATGTCATTACAAGAAGGTTTCTTTGTTGATAGGTGGAAAGTTACTGCTATTACTCCCATTTTCAAATCTGGTGCTAAGAATAATATTTTAAATTATAGACCTATTGCCAAATTATGCAACATTTCAAAGATTTTTGAGCATATTGTTTTTGATAAGTTATACTTTGCTGTTAAACATGTTATTTCTCCATCTCAGCATGGATTTGTCAGGGGTCGTTCTACTGTCTCAAATTTGGCGATTTTTTCTCAGTACTGCATATCTAGCTTCGAACTTGGCTGTCAAGTTGATACTATATACACTGATTTCACAAAAGCATTTGACAAGGTTTCACACGCTATGTTAATTAATAAACTTTGTCATATTGGATTTCATTCAGTCTTTTTAAATTGGATTCAATCATATTTACAGGATCGAACCTGTTTTGTTTCTATTGACTCTGTTGATTCGTTTTCTTACAAAGCTACTTCTGGTATTCCCCAAGGCAGTATCTTAGGCCCAATATTGTTCATTTTATTTATTAATGATATATCGTCTTGTGTTAAATGGTCGAATGTTTTATTATACGCTGATGACTTAAAGATATTTTTGCGAATTAATTCTATTGCAGATGTTTTCCGTCTCCAAAGTGATTTGGACAGAGTGTCGGAATGGTGCTCAAATAACTTTTTGTGTCTTAATGTTTCTAAATGTTTTAAAGTTTCTTTTGGTAAATTGGCAAATATGGTTTATTACGACTACTTCATTAATAACCTTCAACTTAAATCTGTAGATGAAATAGTTGATTTGGGTGTTGTTTTTGATGCCAAGTTTACGTTTATTAATCATTTAAATGTCATCATTCCTAAAGCATATTCTTTGCTCGCTTTTGTGAAGAGAAATTGTCAGGAATTTTCGGATCCTTATACGGCGAAGTTAATTTTTTCATCGTTAGTCCGGTCTAAGCTGGAATATGCTTGTATTGTTTGGAATCCCTTTTGTGCTAACCATATATGTAGAATTGAACGTATTCAAAAAAAATTCATGAAGTTTGCTTTACGTTCTATTCATTTTACTGAACCTCAACCTTCCTATGTCGATAAATGTAGACTTATTGGTTTGAAAACCCTCGAGAATAGGAGAACTCTCCTTTCGCAAGTGTTTCTTTTCAAAATTATTTGTGGCTTAGTTGATTGTTCTGAATTACTGGAACTTGTAAATTTTAAAGTTCCTTCTCGAATTTTAAGAAATAATAATGTATTTTTTATTCCGCTTCATAGATCTAACTATTCTGTATTTGAACCAATTGCAAGGGCTTTGAAAGAGTTTAATCGTATATCTAATTTTAATTTAGATTTTTCGAATTCATTAACTACTTTTTGTAACATATTAGATTTAATTTATTTTTAGTATTATATTGTAGTCTGTAAGGAATATTGTATTTCCATAGACTGAATAAATAAATAAATGAAATAAATAAATGAAATAAATGAAACTTTTAACTGTAACAATAAAGGTCTCACTTGCCTTTTTGCTAATTTTGGGTTCTGCTGAAGACTTCAGACGAACTTCAGACCATGCTGGCTTATTTCACTAAATCCAATAACTTTTTTAATGAATATAACAATACAATTCCATTAAACATTTCAGAAAAATCAACGACTTCTGTAATCGAATCAGCAACTTTTATGATTGAATATTTTCGAAAAAAATCAATCACTGCTTTAATTCAATATATAATTTTTATAATTTATAATTTTAGTAATTGGTTTCACAATTTTGGTCATCACAGGAAAACTAAAGAAAAAAGTTATCAAATATACAATTTTCGTGATTGAAACTGATTTCTATTTTTTTCTGTGTACACTTCTTCTTTTTTGTTTTTCCTTTTTTAAAAAGGCAACAACATTATTTAGCTTGAAGAATTGTTTTTCTTCCTGCTGTTGCAGATTTCTTGTATTTTTCGTAAAGAAAACATAATTTAGACGCCTTTAATTACCTTCCTGAATCAGCGGAACTTCCCGCTAATTTTATAACATATTTTTCCCACTATGGAATTTTTTTGAAGAAAATGTGAAAAACTTGTTGGCCCTACTTAGGGGACATTTTTTTCTAGATAATTTAAAAATGTCATCATGATACAGTCGAACTTCTCTATGGCGAAAGTGTTGGGGACCGGTGATCTTCCACGTTATAGAGAAAATTCGTTATAGATCATTTAATATGAGAAATTCTAGATGGACCTTTAAAAAAGATTCGTTATAGATGTTCGTTATTGAGAAGTTAGACTGTATCTCAATCGCAATTCAATTCATCAATTTGTTTTTCTCAAAGAATTACTTGTTTATGAAATTTTTAGTTTTGCCTGAAATGAAGCACAAAAAGTGATTCGCTGTTGCATGTTATTAAAGACCATGTTCAGCCCATTCCAAAATGGTAAAACTATTGTATACCAGTGTATTTTTCTGTTTATAGTTATAATAAGATTTACCTCCCACAGTGAGGACTATACCAAAATCGAAACCTATCTGCTGAATTTCAAACCAAATAGAATGCGATAAATTAATTTTAACTGTAAAATGTTCTTATTTTTTCTTATATTTCAACAGACATTCTATTTGTTACGAGAAAGTTGTACTAAGTCACCTTCATTAACATATGTATATGTATTAGGATGGATCACGAATGTTCTACAATCATTTTGCATTTTTTTTTTTGAGTTTATAGACCATTGGAAGTACCTTAAATATAAATTTGTATTCTTGTCTTAGAACAACTCTTTGGTCGTATTATTGGACGTTTAAATTAAATTAAGTAAGAGTTGTTTAGAAAAATAATAATAATAATAATGCCTAAATGATGATTTTTTTCATTTTTGTGAGATAATTTAATACAGAAGATGGGTTTGGCCAAAATGTTCAGACTCTTTTTACAAAAATGAGCGCTGCTTCAATTTCCTAACGATGTTCATCATTTAGGCACCCATGGAAAGCTATTGACTGCAGCTATTTATACTTCCAAATACGAAAAAGTTTACAGTTATCACTATGAAAAAAAAACAAAAACATGCTATAAACGCCTAATAATAATAATAAGTTACTCTAAGACAAGAATCAACATTTATATTTTAAGTGCTTTCAAGGGTCTATTATTTCAGAAAAAATTGACAAAAATGCGAAAAAAAATGAAAAACATTAGCTCACAGACTGCTTAATCTAGGAACGAAATATTTTACAAATCATCATTAAACAATCCCAACTTTATTTTCACGGGGTGATTGGAAAAAGTTTTTCCATTTGTATGGACTGCAACCCAGCCTAATATGTATATGAGTGGGTGGAGCAGAAATGGGTCATAATTTGGGTTCAAACGAAAACGGACTAGGTTTTGCGATTTGGAGAAATATGGAATAAACATATGGCTACGATTAAAAATGGGATATATTTTTGTCAGAGTAAAAACGGATTTTGTAACCGTGGGAGCAAAATGGCATCGAAGATTATAGAAATACGTTTAGATTTTATTTAGTTGACTTGTCAAGTTATGAACAAAACTGAAAAAAGTGATTAGTTTCTGATATGAATACATGTATTTTTAACTTTTTGACATACGGAATACGTTACGCACAATGTGTATTTATATCAGGTGAAGTCAGAATCCGATGTGACTGAAAATTTGTTCATGTGATTCTGTCAAATCCCATATATTTTGCTTTGACAGTACGGCTTACCATTCAAAAAACTATCTATATTTTATTGCTGACGAATTTGTTTTTGCTCTTCTGATATCACCTTATATAAATACGCCTTAGTTAGGCATTTTGATTTGATTAGGAGAGTTTTTCTTTCCATATAATTTACTTTTTACTTTCAATCTAATATCACTTTCGAACATTTTCCAATAATATAAATAGTGTTCGTCTTGCTTTCCAAAGAATTGTGTGGCAATCCTTTCATTGTTTTGTAAATATTTTTGTCATTTTCTCATCCATACAAAATTCTTTGCAAATGAAATTCAAAAAAGTCAAACAGAAAATATACCAAAAAAAAGTTAAAAGAAACTTACATCTATTTTTGAAAATTATAATAATAAAGAAAAACAAAACACACACATAGAAAGAAATGATAAAAATTGTCTATGGTCTAACATTAATGGTGCTTATTTGTCCATGTTGCTCGGAAGTCTATGACTGGAATGTCAAAACAGTGGAGAAGAATCAACAAAACGAAGCAGGAAGCGACACTGATTTTGGTGATGATCTTAGGTTGCAGTCAGCATTGAACAATGAATTACAGCGAGATCTGTTGAAAATCTCTGGCAAAGCAAATGAAAATGAAATGATTTATGATAATTTAAGAAAATTCAAATATGATGTGCATAAAGATAAATATTCAGCAGAAGCTGTAGGAGTAGATGATAAGAAACGGCCCGAGGAATATGGCAACACGTATCAATTTAAGGAGGCAAAGCTTTATAATGGACATGAAGTAGATGGGAAGAAACTCACCGAGGAATATGGCAACACTTATCAGCTTAAGAAGCAAAATGGATATGCAACAAGTACCAGGGCAAATATTAATAGACAACAACAACATTTAGATCGATATCAAAATAGTTTTAATGAGAATTTAGACAACGTAGAGAGCAACAGTAAAGGTGACCATGTTATTAATAAAGCCAGAAATGTTAAGCAAGATAATATACAAGATGAGCATGATAAACGCCTGCAAAGTGGTGAGGACAATGACAGACAACAGAACCATGGCATGGATTACCTTTCCAATTACAATAAATATAAAATTGATCACCATAACGACTCGGACCACAATTATCGCCACAACGAAGAAGAGAACCATGAACCTGCTGAGCATCTTTACAAAGATGAGACTAATTGTCTCAATTGCAAAACCCATAAAGACCAACAGTATCACAACATTGTGCATCCCAGTAACGAGGATAACAAACATAATAATGGCAATAACGACAAGAATATCAACTATCAATTGATGAGCCGCTGTCCAACAGAAATTGGTCCAACTATTGACAATTTTCTGGGTACAAACCTATTTGGGAATACTCCAAAGAAATGTTTCTCTGCGGATGACATTCAACTGCTAATAATTCGTAAGGACTTTGAGGTAAGTTGCTAATACTACGTAAGGATTTTCAGGCAAGTCTCGAAGACCACATATTGTTTGGCTCTGTTGAAACCTATGAAGCACATTTTGAGCTGAATCTAATGGTTTTTTCTTTTCTGTACCTGTCATAACCTCATGGCAGATCTCAAAATACAGTTTTTGGTCCAGGGCCTGGAAAAATCTGGAATTTTGTCAGAAATGCTCACAATTTTATTATTTTTAATAGTTGAAGAAAGCTTCCCACTTTTTGAAGCATCACCTCAAAACAATTACACTGTGCTAGAAAAATGAATGAAATAGAAAACTCTGGGAAGTGATATTATTTTTCTGGCAGGTATTGTCGAGTAGAATAAGAATCTGTATTTCGAATATGCCAGGCTAAAGTTGGGCGGGGCCAACTATATGATACCCTCCACTTTCTATCCGAATACAATTCAATTCGGTAAAAAAAATGAAAACGGGAAGAATTTTTGTATGTTTCCAAATCATAGGCTAATATGACCTGGTCCAATTTGTAAAATCGAGAAGAATATTTGTATCGGGGCTATTTCCCAACATGGAATGAATTGACCCACTTTCACAATAGGTTCTTCCAGTTCAAGTATAACGAAATTCGGTGAAAATACGTGGTTTCTGGAGCGGAAAATTCAAGCCGGCAGAGAAATTTGTATGGGAGCTATATATAAATCTGAACCGACCTGACCAATTTTCACCATCAGTGTTTGTAGTTGAAATCTAAGATATTTTGCAAGATTTGAAGAAAATCTATTTAAATATGTGGTTTATAGAGTGGAAAGTCAAAACGGAAAAGAAATTTGTTTGGGAGTTACATATAAATCTGAACCGATCTGACACATTTTCACCATGGGTGTTTCTAGTGGAAGTATAACATATTTTGCGAAAGTTAAAGAAGATATGTTAAAATATGTGGTTTCTAGAGCAGAAAAAGTCAAATCGGGGGCGAAATTTGAGGTGGAGCTATATATAAATCAGAACCGATCTGACCTGTTTTCATCGTAGGTGTTCCTAGTTTAAATATAAGATGTTTTGCCAAATTTGAAGACAATCTGATAAAATATGTAGTTTCTAGAGCGGAAACCCCCAAATTGGGAGCGACATTTGTATGGGAGCTATATATAAATCTGAACCGATCTAACACATTTCCACCACAGGTGTTTCTATTTGAAATATAAGATGTTTTGCTAATTTTGAAGAAAATCTGTTAAAATATGTGGTATCTAGGGTGAAGAAAGTAAAATCGGGAGTGAAATTTGTATGGGGGCTATATCTAAATCTGAGCCGATTTTCTTCAAATTAAATAGCGTTTGTCCTAATACCGAAAAACTGTGTTGCGCAAAGTTTCATTTGGTTCTGGCTAAAATTTTTTGGAAAAAAAATGAAAAATGTAAATTTTTCATCGTTTTTATCATTTTGACGAATTTTATGTATTTTTGTTGGACTTCAATTCATAAAATAATGAAAGATGTGAACTGGAATGATCAAACCATGGCACAATAACAGAGGTAGTGTCGCTCGAACAGCTGATTATTATTTTTTTCATTTCAATATTTTGATTGTCAAATTTATAGTTCCAGGTTCATGTCAAGAAGGGGGTTGTTGTGGATCACACCCCCCAGAGAGGTTTCTAATAAATATTTTTATAATCTTTGTAGACTTTTATAGCTATAAAATTAAGAATTGGTAAATACTTTTTAAATAATTTATCTGAAATGTACTTTTAAACCTTTACTTTTTGTAAGATTAGTTGAAAACCATCCCCCAGGTCAAAATCCTACGCACGGCCCTGATTATATGAATGTGAATTGACAATCAAAATGCTGAAATACACAGGGTACAACCGTGAATTTTAGTTGTTGTTGGGCAATTGCTTCTACCTCTATTATTGTGCCATGGATCAAACTTTCGCAAAAATTTAGTATTAATAAAAACTTTAAAAACTCAGTCAATTATAAACGAATTTTTAAAAACAAAGCGACGTTTTACTCCTTAATAAATATGTTATATATATAAATTTACAAATGTTGCGGTTACCAAAAAATAATGCGCTAAAAAATTGTCAAAGTTGAAAAATTGTTTGTTAGAAAAAAGCACACAGATTTCTTAAGTTTCCTTAAATAAGCTATATATCGATCGAAAGCTTGTTTTCAAATCCGATGAGAAAGTAAAAATCGAAACAAAGTTACAGGCAGAAAAGCGTGCAAAGCTACGACAAACCGGGTTTTTAACCGTAACTCAAGATTTTGGGGTTGTCTTTCAAATACCAAATACAGATTCTTGCTCTTCTCGACAATACCTATCAGAAAAATAACAGTACCCAGAGTTTTTGGACTGTCGTACAGTGTTATTCTAGGCAATAAAGATCAATCCTATCCTATAGTGCCGGAGTTCTATTAGATTACTTCGACCAAATCGGCCAGGGTGCAGGACGCAATTCAATTTGTTTGTTGTTTATTCTTAGAATCAACATATAATGTTTAAAACCCTATTTCCTTTCAGAGTCTTATGCCCAAAGATCTGCCACAATGTCTGCTCAACGATCGCATGATAGCAGTGTTAATGAATTACTTCTACGTGTGTCAGCAACTAATCGCAATCATGACCAATCATGAGGATGTCAGAGATGTGACCCAACAAGCTTTCTTCGATACCCTGGGAGGTTATTTAAACTATTACTTAGTGCCGGTAGCAAAATACTCCTACTATGCAGGGCTCGCAGGTCTACAAGCCGTACAGAATATTTTAAGGTTACACCAGCAGTGCAAAAGCATTCTTAATACCAATGGCAATGGCTGGAAGGCGCCCTTGAAAGATGTGCTCAATGAATTGAAAACGGTTCACATTGAACCTCTACATATTGAGGAAGACATGGGCGAAGCAGGACCATTGTCTTCCTGTATGCATCTTGATATGGTCACAGATCAGCATGACGACAAGATGATTGTACCGTTGCCAAAACTGGAAGCGGCAGATGATAACGCACAGTTGGGCAATGTATGGTTACCTTTGCGACACAAACGTACATTTGACTTGAAATCGTCTGGCTCTGCTTATGTCATTGTGAAATTTTACGAGACGCTTAGTAAATGTTATCGCTTGGAAAATATCAATCAAGATTACTATAATCGAAAATTGAGAGAATGGTTCTTGGAAAATATTCAAATTCATCTGTCCGATGAGGCTTTCTACCCCGGCTTAGGGGCAGCTCTAAGAATTCTTGAAACTCTTAGAAGATCTAGGAAAAAAGTTAAGTTCGGTGATAATTTATGGGAAGCAGATTATGAGGATTACGACAATGACTCAGAAACTAGAGAAAAGAAAGATAGCAAATCGAAAGAATTTTTGGATATACTCAAGGAAGCAAACCGCCCCAACACTTGGCCAAATGGCCAGGAAGATGCCTTACACATGTTAAAAGTCGGCAGTAAGCTGAGAAAAGCTGAAGAACGTGATAACAAGGCAGTTGAAAATCCGGAAAAACATCACAAACCATTAACCGATGAACAAATCAATCGGGCGGCCGAGATAATAGAAGAACGTGCAAAGACTGCCAACGCCAAAGAACAATGGCGAATTTTAGAAATGACACCACTTCAATTGATAATCATAGTTATACCCGTGGTGGTACTCATTGCGATCATAATCGTGTGCTGTCTTAAATTCAAGAAGAAAAGGAAGAAACAAGTCACACTGCGAGAATACGGAGGAGGAGGCGCCAAGAGGCGTAGCAAAAATGGCGAAGAGACTCAGCTGCTTAGTGCCCAGTCTAAGTCGGTAGTCCATGGTAATAATAGCAATAAATCTATGAATCGTTTCGAATCTAATCGCAAGAAATCCACTCATTCAAATGCAGGCAGTACCGGCTCGTCATCGTCTTCGCTTCTGTGTCAATTTCCCGCTAAATGTTTTGCCATTAAACGTACGGGACCGGCCATAATAGAGACGACATCTTTGGATTATTCCTCCTCCGAAGTTGAAGTTGATACAAACACCAAAAATGCTTTCGCAAAAACGGTTAAAATTGATGAAAAATCTGCCAAGAGTGCATCACTCAATGGTAGGGAGAATGATGGTACAGCGCCGAAGAGCAAAGATAAGAAGAAGACCAAAGAAATGCCCAAGAGTAATGTATAGCTTTAGTGTTATAAGTGGAAGATGGTTTTTTGATTTGTTTTGTTTGATTTTCAGAGTAAATCCAGTTGGGAAACAACATATTCCTCAAAGTAGTAGCGGGAGACTGTTGTTCTCCAATGTTTCGAATGCAAATAGTAGAGTTTCATTTCAATTGGAAAAGTTTGCTAACGTTTTCTTATATTTGTGGGTTTGTTTTATTTAATTAATTTATATATTTATTTTATTATCCACTTAATGTGTGTAAAATAGAAAATGTTTTCCAGAAAATGCAATACCAGAAATAAAGATTTGCTTTTGATCCTCGATCGGGATAAACAACAATACAATTTCTTTATGCTTCCACTCCAGATCAACTGATATGATTGAAAACGATTCTCATTGAACCTTTACATATTGAGGAAGACAAGGGCATCTCATATATTTCTTTAGATCTTTCTTTTGCAAGAGTGAGACGTTTTTGGTATTATTTTTATATTTTTTTGATATGAGGCCGAGGTTAAGTGGTTCTGTAGAATAAAATCATTACCAAGTACTCATTGCAAGGATATAACAAGTCCATCAGTTTTCAAAGCTCTCTTGGCTGATATTATTTCAAACCTGCACCTCTAGGCAAATAGAAAATTAGGACGAAAGTAAATAAGCCAGAAACACACATTTTATATTTGGAACTATGGGTGAGCAACAGGTTAACTTCACATTTTCAATTGAGAAAATTCAAATTGAAATTTAGATATGTAAATTGAATTGAGAAAATACTAATTGAAATTAAGAGAATACAAATTGAAATTCAGAAATGTAAATTGAAATTAAGAAAATACAAATGTAAATTCAAATTGAGAAAATAAAAATCGAAATTAGAAATGCAAATGGAAATTGAGATTATACAATTTGATATGGAGAAATAAACAATTGAAAATGAGAAAATACTAACTAATTTCATTTTACATTTCTGAATGTCATTTCATATTTATTTTCAATTTTAATTTCTGAATATCAATTTTCATTTTCTCAATTTCAATTTGCATTATCTCAATTTCAAGTTGTATTTTCTGAATTTCAGTTTACATTTCTCGTTTTCAATTTGTATTTTCTCAATATAAATTCTGAATTTCAATTTGTATTTTCTCAATTTCGATTTACATTTCTGAATTTCAACTTGTATTTTTCAATTTCAACTGAAAATGTTGTAGTAGTAATTGTTTTCCAAACGAAGCAGCGAACTTCTTCTATCAAAAGCACACCTTACGGAGAACTCAAAGTAAATTGATGGAATTGAACGTATTCTACAAGTCTAGCCTACTTCCACTTGGTCCCAAAATTGAAAAGAGAGAGTAAGATTCACATCAACTGAAGAAGTTGAATTGAAAACTAATGCGCGTAGTTTATGGGACTTGAGAAATCGTTCTGCAATGGTGGCTTAATAAAATTGGAGAAACGTTGGGCTAAGTGTAACGATCTAGACCATTTTCAATTGAAATTGAGAAATGCAAATTGAAATTCAAAATTGTAAATTGAAATTGAGAATATACAATTTGATATTGAGAAATAATGTATCGAAAATGAGAAAATTTATCCAATTTTTTTTCAATTTACATATCTAAATATCAAATTGTTTATTCTCAATTTTATTTTGTATTTTCTCAATTTCAATTTACATTTTTGATTCTCAATTTAAATTTACATTTTTCAATTTGTATTTTCTCAATTTCAACTGAAAATGGTGTAGAAGGAGAATATGTTGAGAAATAAAATGAGATGAATGAAACATAGAGTAGTTTCTCAACCTACAGGATCACTAGTCCACATGGCCGAAGATCGATAATAGTAAAACTAGAACTCTATTAGAGCTAGACAAGGCTGAAATTTGCTCATTGATAGTTATTTACACAGGGCACAGTAACATCAGAGGCAGGATTACAAGATGACAGGCAGGCATCGAAGGTTATTGTCGATTGTGTGAGGATGTAGACGAGGTAGAAATAATCGAACACAATCTGCATATGCCCTTCGCTCTGTGTACGCAGAAACAAATACCTAGGAGACTATTTCATTAGGAACGTAAAAGAAATTGCCACCCACACATACTCACACATAGAAGAAAGAGCATCTTTTGGCAAAAAGTCAACCTTTTTGATACTACGTTCTGCTTCTACTTAATACTGACAACATGCACTTAATACATTACAAACTCTACTTCATATATCAATCTTCCCTTCTAGAACTTATCTGCTCTATCAACCAACCTAAACTGCAACCTCTACATTTAACCACTACTCTCTAAACCTTCTTCCCCTTCCATTACTCCCTATCCCTATCCTTATCTATTTCCAGGAACAAAGGATGTTCAGAATGCAGGAGCATTATGGTCCTTATAACCTAACCTAAATACCTCAATGCGAAAATGTTTATCGTCTTCAAAATGACACAAACATCAAATATTTGGATAAGAAATAATAGATGTATATGATTTCCCAGCGAAAACAAAACACAAAATTGGAATATATTCGCGATACGGGCTTCTTTCTGTTACACTTATAAATTTTTATATGGAATATGACAGCATTTCGTGGGGATATTAATTACACCCTATCATCTCAATATGGGGGTTTGTATGGTGTTTGTCGAATATTACTGTTGGTTATCCCTTGGATCGGAGTTGGTGAAATTGGTGAAACAGGAAGTGTATCGAATATTTTTTCTTTTGGAATTCTTAGAAATCTGCGTTAAATCAATAAATATAATCATCATAAGACACTGCACTATGCCTGGAAGGTAAGAAGAAAGATTATATTTGTTGTTGTTTTGTTGGTTTTTCCAAAATTTTCGAATTTTTCTTTACTAAGAGGAGAAAAAGTAATACCCCAAAAGTTCCAAAATGTATGCATGTATCGGCCCTAAAATTCTCTTCCGTCTTAAAAAACGGAAAAATGGATTTTCAGGATTTTTTTAATAAGTCTCTTTGGACAATGATATTATCAACACGTCCTATTGTACATAATGAAACTAGAACTTTGTGAGGAACTTCTACAAAACATTTAGTTAGAAAACAACCTTATGATCTTCATGGGATAAATGACGAAATGGAATTGAACAGCATATTACGCTTGGACAACCACTCTCTAAAAGGCGACCTCATCCGCCCTTAAAACAATAGACATCAATTATAAAAGCGTAAAAAAAAACAATAACTTCAAACAAAATTTAAAAAGGAAAGTAAATACCAAATTGAAACCAAAATAAGAGGTAGGAAGAAACATTTTTGCTCGAATAGAAAATATCATAAAAAGCAACCTACAAAGATTTGACCATTCATTCGAAGCACCGTTGCCACCACCACCACCACCGAAAACACCGACAAAGCCACTTTCACGTGCATGTGGTGCTGTAAGCATATTTGTTCTAAAAGCGTGCTCTTGTTCATCAAACAGACGACGACCAGCAATAAAATTGTGTAAAGCAAATATACCATTATCCTCGAAACCGCCACCACCGCCGCCATACGAATGACGATCACCGGCCGAATAGCGTTTATTCTTTTGCGAGTATTGTTGCGAGTGACGTTGTCCACCGCCACCGCCACTGCCACCACCCACCACCCCCGATGAGGAGGCGCTGACCGGGGCTGGAGTGCTATCGATGTCCTGCAGCTCCTTCAGGCATAACCATTCACCGTCGACGGATACGCGAAAATTGCACAAATAGATGGTGTCCTGAACACCGCCCGAAATCTCATCGCTTGTGTTGTTGGCATGAGTTGGTTTGGGCAAGGCAATTGTTGTTGTCGTATTGGAGCTGGCAGCAACAACAGCTGCTGCTGTGGACGAGGACGACGATGACGAATTGTTGTTGTGATTTTCTGATTTTTGCTGTTGCTTCAATTGTGGCTGCTTTGCACGTAGTTTTACTCCGGCTGTTGGAGGACAGTTTGCTGCTGATGCTTTTGCACTGGTGGTATTCGTCGTATTCGTTATTGTCGTTTGCTGTTGCATTTTGTACGTTTTATTGGTGAACGATGTTTTGGCAGCACTCTGTGGCTGCGGCTGCGGCTGTGGTTTCTGCTGCGGCTGTGGCTTCTGCTGCTGTTTCGGCGGCTGTTGTTGCTTCTGTTTCTGCAGCTGCTGCTGCTGTTGCTGTGGTTTCCTAAGATTGCTGGCAACTTTGGCAGTTGCTACCGCTGTTGTCGCTGCTCTGGATGTGGCTGAGGACTTTACGACAACACCAACACCACCACCACTGCCACTATTATTATTGTTGTTGTTATTATTATTATTCACACTCAGTTTTTTCGTATCCTCTATCAACGCACGCATATTCGCAACTTTCTTGCCGTCCTTTTTATGTTAATTGTGGCAAAACTTTTTTTGTAACCAAAAAAATGTTTGCCAGATTGGTTGGACCCCCTTGATTCGGTTCTTCGCAATAACTTTCCGACGACGTTGACGTTTTTCAGCCAGAAAATATGTGTTATATTTGCCCTTTTCTTCTTCTCTGTTTATATATAGTATATCTTTAGGTACTTTAATTAAACTCCTGATGCTAAAAATAGAAGAGGAGAGAAATGTTGAGAAGCAATAAAATAAAAATTGATGTCATTCGCTGCTGTGGCCATTTATTGTGGTGTGTGAAAATGAAATGACATTCTCTCGGCATACTTGTGAAAAAATCGAAGTTCACTATGCTATGCTTGCTTGTTGGCTGGCTGACTTGCTCCTTGCTTGCATGACGGCCATTACCATTACCTTTTTTTCTCGTCCAAATTGATTCACTGTCCGTTTTTTTTTTCTGTGGTATATTTTTAGGCGTTAGACGTTTTCTTAAGGAAATTCACGAAACGAACTGAATTTGTTTATATTCAAACGAAATTACACAGAACAACATAAAGTAAAAAACTAAAATGTTATAATTCTAAAGAAGTTTTTCCTTGGATTTTTTTTTCACTTGCTGCTTTTAATCTCCGTATTAAATAATAAGTTCTCCATTCGTCTTGTTTATTTCACCAATATGTAACCACTACTGCTGCGCTGAATGTACTCATTTTATGTTCGTTCGTTCTTTTGCGAAGTTTCGCCGTTTTCTTTTCGACTCTGTTGTGTTTCTCGGGTGGTGAACTGTGTCGTAGTCGTGTGTATATTGATTTAAGCCCGTTTACACTCATTCATGGTGATGTTGACATTGCTTGACGAGGGCGTATGAATTCATTGAGGCGGCAGTGTCAGTGACAGTGGTTCGCAAACACTCTTTTGTGTATGTTGATAGTCAGTTGAATGTATTTTGGGGGTGGTACGTCTGCCAGCTACCCTAGCACACAAAGGTGGTGGATGGATGGTGGTGAATTCGCCATATGGCACAAATGAACCCTTGTGGATTTTCGCTATAAGGACAGCCATTGTTTTTGAATATTGAATGGTTAAATGTTCAAATGAAGCAAGGATTACTTTCATTTGTTTCATCTTGTCTTGTGATTTCGAAGAGGAAGCTACTTCCCAATCACATATTGTCCAGAATAAAAATAAACAATAAAGGTCTGACAAAACACTGATGCAATCATGGGATAAACTCTATTTCTCTCTCCATTTTCAAGTTAGTTAGGAGTAACTTAAGAATAACACACATTTTAAAACATTTTTTACTAAAATGGTCGTCTGTACTTTGTATCTCAATTGTAGAGATTGTATCTCAAATTCATAAAACTTGGGGAGAAATTGATATCCGAGACCGGAAGATCTGACTATATTTTTGGTTAGCGGACCTTAGAATGAGGAGAAACACGGCACCCATTTATAAATGCAGGTTAAATTTTATGTGTCCCTTTTTGTGGTTTTTTGTCCTTTTACTGAAAATTTATTAATTAATCAAGCTCGAAGTCTGGAATTTTTCTTGTTCGATCGAATGACACTTATCCTTTTAATATCTCTGCATTGAGTCAACTGGAAATCCCTGTAATGGATTTACCAATTTGAATAATCTCAGATCCACGAATAGTGTTGGCCCAGATGGGGTGCCAAGTATAATTTTGAAATTCTGTGCTAGTGGTTTGGCTATTCCGCTTCATTGAGATTTGCATATTTCCCTTTGGCTTGGAGGAGTTCATTCAGTGACCCCTCCATAAGTCTGGCAGTCTAATTGACGTGTCAAACAATAGAGGGATAGCTAAGTTGAGTGCTATTCCGAAGCTATTTGAGAAATTGGTTACTGAGGTGGTATCTCTTAGGGTTTCTTCTATATTGAGTCCATACCAACATGGATTTTGTAAGGCCTTTTCTACTGTTACGAATTTGATTCAGTTTACTTCTCACGTTATTGATGACTTTGTTCAGGGTAATCAGGCAGTTGTCATTTATACTGATTTTAGTAAAGCATTTGATAAGTGAACCATGAACTTTTGGTATATAAATTAGATCGCATTGGTTTTAGCTCTGACTTCTTGAAGTTGATATCTTCGTATCTTTCGAATCGCTCACAGATTGTTAAATTTGGAAATTCTTATTCTAAACGAATTCTGATTCCATCGGGAGTCCCTCAGGGTAGTCATCTAGAGCCTGTTTTATTCTTATCATTCATAAATTACCTTCCAGAGTCTATTATTAACTCTAAACATCTAATGTATGCAGATGATGTAAAAATATTTTTGGCCAGAATTTTTTCATCCATTGCAGAATGACTTGGATAGTTTTGGACGCTGGTGTGACATAGGGAAAATGTTAGTTGGTGTAGTTTATTTGCCGCATAGTGACTTCGGTGCTTTTGAAAATGAAATTTCTGATTTGCTAGCTCATTACCCCAATGTTTTGATAATGGGTGATTTTAATAACAACTTGTTCGATTTTACAAAGGCTAATAGTGTTAGACGTGCTTGTAGTAGAATGAATGTTTCAATACATCATAATGTGAAGCCGACGCATTTTGATCCTGTCCATCAGTCAACTTCCTTACTTGATTTCTTTCTGGTCTCAAATTCGGAATATGTTGTACTCTCGGATCAAATTTGTTGTCCTAATATTTCAAAGCATGCTCTCATTTTTGCTTCCTTGGAAATCCCGGTTCGGCGCCGTAACGTAGAGTTCTACGAATTCTATGATTACAATGCTCTGAGTCAGGAAGCAATCTATGAGAGGGTTTGTAGTTTTGATTTTTCAAATTTGTTTCTCTCGTCTGATGTGAACGAACAATTAAATATTCTTATGGCTGGTTTAAATCATGTCCATTCTGCATTTCCTCTGAAAAGAAGAAAAGTTCGAGCGGACCGCAATGATTGGTTTAAATCTAGTCATATTGGTTTAAATCTAGTCTTTCGCTTAGAGATTTGGCGTATAAGGCTTATCTTGATGAGAAAAATGATGGCAATTGGAAGATTTTTTGTAAAGCACGAAATCGTGCTAAATCTGTAGTTAGAAAAGCGAAGAGGGAGGCCCATGGGTCTTTATTTGTTGACGGAGAATCCCCCAAATCAATATGGAATCGCGTTAGAAATAACGGTTTGGTTAATAATGATTCTGATGATTTAAGAGTGAAGGATTTTAAGGTTTGCTTGGCTGAAGAAAGCTGCTGAATTAGAGAGTTTGGAGTTGTGGGCATTAACGTCAACCAAGTTGGTGGATGTAGTGGACTGTATTTGCGGTTGGGAATGAGATTAACTCCAGAGCTTCATAAAAAGAAATAGAGTTTATTCAAATGAGAGGCATAATTACTCAGTGCATGAGAAATTATGTATAAATGTGCATTTGAATATACTCCAACGAGAAATGTAGGATAAAAAACAACAAAACAGAGTTAGTTCAAATTCAGTGGTTTTATTGGAGATTGAGATGCTCACCAGTTGATGGTATATGGAAAAGTGGAAGATTTTCCTTTGCGAATGTCAAAGGAAAATTCGGTTTTCATATTTCATTTTGAATCTTTTCTAAGTTATAATTCACAATAGTGTAATTTCGAATTTAGTTATCGATTTACAATAATGGTTAGATACAATTTACTATGGTTACTTCAATGTAGTACAAATTCAAATCTTAAAAATAATAAGTCGAAACTTATGAAGTTTGGACATGGCGCCGGGCCTAGTTGTTTGTGGGTTGCGGTGTTATACATAACACGGAAGCAAGTGAGCGTATAGCCTCGGATATTACGCGTTGATCAAGTGGTTGTTGCCTATCAGTTTGATTGTTGACTTGGAGGTTCTTTCGCGGCTGTTGTTGCTTATCTTTGTTGTAGTTAGGATGTAACATGGTGTGATGATGTTTGCCACATTTCCGACAAGTGTACCTGGACCTGCAATCTCTAAACCGATGGCTTCGTGCAAGACAGTTTACGCAATAATTATTTTTAAGAATCATCCTATTGCGTTCTTTGGGGTTCATCTTGATGAATTTTGGACATGTACTCAGGGCGTGAAACCGGTCACACATCTTACATTTGTAGACGTCCGGTTTGCGAGGACTATTTCTTCTTTGAGGTCTGGAAAATATGAAGTATAGAGCTTGATTAATGGCATATACATTCTCCACCAACGTGAAGAATGTGCAGTGGTAAATTTTAACTAATTAGTGACTAATTAGACTGCTCTGGAACATAATCATTCACGAAAGGTAAATAACATAATTTGACTATTGGGCGATTGATAACACCGTTGGCAGTGCGTACGTCTGCGACTCGTACGTTATTATCTGAACCGACAAATGTTTTTTCGATTCTACCCAAGCGCCATTCGCTGGGAGGTAGTAAGTCGTCAATTATTATTACTAAGTCACCGATTTTTATATTAGGTGTAGGATTTTTCCATTTGTAGCGTTTGTGTAGAGCTTTGAGATAATCCGCTTTCCACCTTAAAGTGAATTGATGGTGGAGTGCTTTCAATTTTAACCATTTGTTTATAAGAGATATATTTGGTGAAATTGGTTCAGGGAGCGACATTATGGGTGCACCTTTGAGGAAGTGACCGGGTGTTAGAGCAGTCAAGTCTGACGGATCTTCTGACATAGCGGATATTGGGCGAGAGTTCAACACTCCTTCCACTCGAGCGAGTACCGTGGAGAATTGTTCGAAAGTGAACTTATGAGCTCCAGCGATTTTCTTAAAGTGAGTCTTAAAGCTCTTGACAGCGGCTTCCCAAAGGCCGCCCATATGAGGTGCGTGAGGTGGTATGAATTTCCATTCAAACCCATGAATGGCATACTTTTGAGCGATGTCGCTTGCAGTTGTTTTCAAGAACTGGGAAAATTCTCTTAGCAACGTTCTACTTGCTCCAACGAAATTGCGTCCATTATCTGAGACTAACCTCTGGGGGAGCCCCCGCCTTCCGACAAATCGGGCAAATGCGGCTTCAAAGGCTGCGGACGACAAATCTGAGCAGGCTTCTAAATGCACAGCTTTTGTAGAGAAACATACAAATACGCTGACATAGCCTTTGATAGATGGAGAATTGCGAAGGGCTGAGCTTTTTAGCTCAAAGGGACCGGCAAAGTCAACACCGGTAGTATGAAATGGCGGAGTGAAAGTACATCGTTCAGGTGGCAAGGGAGCCATTATTTGATAGCATGGCTTTTGTTTATACAAAATGCATGTCTTACATTTATGTATTATACTTTTGACTCTGGGTTTCAAGCGAGACACATAAAACTCAGTCTGTACAAATCTACACATTTGGTTACATTCTGCATGTGCCAGGAAGATGTGTAAATGGGATAGATAGAGATGACAGAGTCTTGAGTTGCCGGGAAGTATAATGGGGTATCGTTCCCTATATGGGAGAGATGAATCTGATAACCGACCATTTACTCGTAGAACCTTTTCCGAATCTAGAAAAGGGTTTAATGTTGTTAAAGTACTTTTTTGTGAAATGGGCTTTGAGTTAAGGAGTGCCTCATACTCACATTCATAGAATCGTCGCTGAGATAGGGATATTAAGCGGGATTTGGTAAACCTCAATTCTCTCAGAGTCAAATCGACGGATTCAAACTTGTGAAGATTTCTTATATTACTGTGAGTATTGTAATAAAATCGAAAGACGTATGACAAAACCTTTAATGCTCTCGAGTAAGAGGAAAATCGTGTCAAAATATCATCTTCTTCGGCGGTAACATGGAATGTTTCAATGACTTGATTTTCCTGTAATGAAAGTAAAGGGTTTCTTTTGGGCCAATTGGACTCTGGAGTAGTGAGCCATGGAGGTCCGTGCCACCATAAGGGATTACACGTCAAGTCTATAGGTTTACAACCTCGAGTGCCCAAATCGGCTGGATTTTCATGAGTTGGTACATGTCTCCATTTTGCATTTGGAGTCAGCTCATGAATTTGAGACGTGCGGTTAGCCACGAATGTTTCCCATGTCAATGGCGGTTTGGACAACCATCCGAGTACTATGGATGCGTCAGTCCACAAAGTCACTGCGCTAATATTAAGATCAAATATATTCATTACATATTTGATGAGCTTAGCTAGTAACAAGGCACCAGTGAGTTCCAACC
The DNA here is from genome assembly GCA_947397865.1 of Polietes domitor. NCBI lineage: Eukaryota > Metazoa > Arthropoda > Insecta > Diptera > Muscidae > Polietes > Polietes domitor. The sequence goes on from OX377618.1 coordinate 133,707,355, forward strand.
TTGGCAATGAAACTGTTTTGATGGGTGCGACTTTACTTTTGGCCATGAGCAGATTCGTGAAAACTGTCGAACTTGAAGTTTGACAACGTACATAAACACAGGCACAATAGGCTTCTTTTGAAGCATCGCAGAAGCCATGAATTTCAATTAGATCACTGGGCATGTGCTGTATCCATCGAGGTATTACGATGGCTTCAATATGCGGTAGGTCGGATAGTAAGCTGTTCCAAGTTTGAAGAGAATCTGAACTTATAGTCTCGTCCCAGCCCAAGCCCTCAAGCCAGAGCTGTTGCATTAAGACTTTAGCCTTGATAATAACAGGGGTTATCCATCCTGCAGGGTCGAACAATTGGGCTACAGCTGAGAGGACTTGACGTTTAGTCACATTTGGGTGCCTCTGCATGGGAATTGAGGTATACGTGAAACTATCTTGTAAGGCGTTCCATTTTATGCCTAGAGTTTTTGTAGAACTAGCTTCGTAAAACCGCAATAAATTTAGATCGTACAAATCCTCAGGTGGAAGATGTGCAAGTAAACGAGGATCGTTTGCTGTGATTTTTTTTAAAGGGAATCCTGCTGAATTGAGAACAGCTCTAAGTTTATTGTGAGATTCGATGGTTTCGTCAATAGAAAACCCACCGGAGAGTATGTCATCGACATAAGTTTCTCTGCGTAAAGTCGAAGCAACTTGAGGATATTGATGTTCTGAGTCAGAAGCTAGTTGTAAAAGAGTGCGTATAGCAAGGAAGGGAGCGCAGTTCACTCCAAAAGTGACAGTGTTTAACTGATAATCTTTTACAGGGCCCGTTGGATCCTTTTGGAACAAAATCCTTTGGTACGCTCTATCAGTAGGGTGAATGATAATTTGACGGTACATTTTTTGTATGTCTCCACTGTATACGTATTTGTACTTTCTCCAATTTAGGATGGTAGAGATCAAGTCCGTTTGGAGAGTGGGACCAGTATAGAGTACGTCGTTAAGTGAAAAGCCTGATTTTGTCTTACGAGACGCATTAAATACAATCCTTACTTTTGTAGATTTGTGTTCAGGGCGTACAACAGCGTGATGTGGGAGGTAGAAGGAATTGTACTTTCCTTCAGAGGAAATTTCTTGTGAAGTAGTTTCTTCCATATGATTCAACGAGATATATTCATTGAGCACTGCGTTGTATTCTGTTTGAAGGTCCTGATCTTTGGATAATGTCTTCTCCATCCGAACATACTGTCCGAGGGCGACAAACCGAGAAGAACCAAGGAAAACTGATTCTGGGAAATCTTGTTTAAATGGCAGTCTTACAACATACCGGCCATCTGGGCGACGTGTTGTCGTTTTTGAGTAAAACTCCTCACACAGTTTGTCTGCCGTAGATATGGGGGGAAGCGTTGGGACTTCTTCTATTTCCCAAAACTTTCTAAGGGTTTCATTGAGCGCTTGGTATTCGGAGAGAACTACATTTGTAGTGAATGTGTGCACCGTTTCAGCTTTCATTGGACCACTGAGAACCCAGCCGAAAATAGTGTTATAAGCTGAAGCTGTACCACATATGTTTTTCCTAATTCCTTCGATATTTATGAATCTTTCAGAATCATTACCCAGAATTAGATCAATATTTGATGATTTATTGAAATTTGGATCTGCTAACCCGAGGTTTTGCAGTTCTGTTGAATCTGGGATCTCAAAGGAAGCAGAGGGCAATCTTTTTGTTACTTTCGGTAACACTATGGCGTTAATAGTACACCGGATATTATGTTTTTGTGCAAAAAGCACGAGTTCACATTCTTTATCGGCCGTTTGTGTTTTACCACCAATGCCGACAATCTCGAAGTGAGATTTGTGATAGGGAATTTGTAGTCTACCTCTTATTCTCTCGGAGAGAAACGTTCTTTGGGACCCCGGGTCGATTAGCGCTCTTATTGTAAAGAGTTCGCCTTTATGTTCGATTTGTACTAACGCCGTTCGGAGCAAAATTGTCTCATTATTACTCGAAAAATTTGCTTGAATTTGAGAAAATGCTTCAGAAGAAGTAGATGGGGAAGCAAAAGTGGGATTGTTGACTGACTTCTTCTCAAAATGTGACATCTTTTCTGGAGATGGATTAGAATTCAGGGTTTGCGATTCAGAACTAGGAGCAGGGCTCTTAGACCCCAAGTGTAATAGGGTATGATGTCTTTTTTTACAAAAATTACAAGTCTTGTTACTTTTGCACTTAGCTTTTACGTGCTTCTCGTAGAGGCAATTATTACAGATTTTGTTTTTAAAAACAAAATCTATTCGTTCTTGTGGTGTGAACCTGCGGAAGTCGGGACATATTCTAATATTATGTTCTGATCTACATAGGGAACAAGAGAAGTCAAGCTTCTCTTGTGATACGTACGTCTGTATCTTGTTGTGACGTTGGGATGGAGCAACTGAAGGGACGCTGTGCCGTTCTTTCGTAGACCTGATGCTGGATATTCGTTCCACTACCTCGAAACGGTCTATTAGGAACTCATCCATCTGGGACCATTTGGGCAACTCACGATGAGATTTGAGGGACTGCTCCCAGAGTGATATAGTTTCATCAGGCAACTTTGTGGATATCAAGTATATCAGAATGGGATCCCAGCATTCTATTTTAACATCAAGCGATTTTAGAGTACTGAGGCAATCCTTTACTGTGGAGTGAATTTTCTGAAGGGATTCACTGCTTTCGACATTTGCGACAGGAATATTAAATAAGATTTTGAGCTGGTTGTCTACAAGAACACGTTTGTTCTCATAGCGAGTCTTTAATGCCATCCATGCGAGGTCAAAGTTTTCATCACTGAGAGTGTATCTTTTGACAATCGCGCCAGCGCTACCTTTGGTCTTGTTTCTCAAATGGTAAAGCTTTTGAGCTCGCGTGAGTTTTGGGTGATTTACGTAGACGGCTGTGAACATGTCACGAAACGAGGGCCATTCTTCGTAGCTTCCCTTGAATACTTCTGTATCACATGGAGGGACTTTTATACAAATGTTCATTTCATCTGAGCTTTGTGTATTGCGATTATTTTGTGACGCAAGAGGTCGTCTGGACGAAACGTTTTGAGCAACATTTTCTCCGGATATTCTCAGAATGTCTGAAATTTGAGATTTTGTTTCATAATACGCCTCAGAACATACATTGAAGTTGATCTTTGCATTTTCTTTGAAGTCCTTTGCACTGGAAGATTCGGAAGAAAGTAACAAGTTTTCGTAGTCAACTTGTAATTTCCTCCATCTGTTTTCCAAATCCTCCAATTTGACTTCGAGTAGTGAGTCCGTTTGATCGGTGATATCGCACTTTTCAAACGTAGTGCAGAAACTAACAAGATGGTCACAGACAAAAAGAAATTTCTCGTGAATTGGAGAAGACTTGCGGGCAGGGCTGCATGAAGCCGCAGAATTGGACGCACCTTCGTTAGGCATTCTTGCGTGTTTAATATTTTCCCACAGGAAGAGATAGAAATTGAAGATATTTGAAGAAAAGTAAGTCCTGATTATATTTCTACCTTCCAATTTAGGAAAAAAGTAGAAAAAATATATTTAAGCTTAGTAGAGGTTAACTAAACACTTTTTGAAAGTGTAGTTTAAGGTGTATTGTAAACCTTTAGTGGCAGATCGTTTGTTTTATAAATTCCAAAAAATTTTTTGAATAAGAGGAAGCAAATGAGTTTAATTAAAGGTGTATTGTAAACCTTTCTGGCAGAGTGTTAGTACTAGAAATTCCAAAAAACTCTAGAAGTAATGTGTGAGAAAGCTTTAGGAGCTGAGCGTAAAGACTATAATTTGCGCGGGGAACGATTGAAGTTTATACCGAAACTTCTTGTGATCGTATAGTTAGATCACAAAAATTAGGAAAGGCAATCTCAGCTTCAGTTAAATTATCAAGCGAATTTTGGTTCGTATATGAAAAGAAAACGTTTTATAATTGGGAGTAGCTTTGTACTACTATTTTCAAATTTTTATACAAAATTTAATTAGATTTTGTTACCAATAATAATATTTATTGATATTAATATTTATTATTGATATTATTTGTGATATATATGTATATATATATATATGTATATGTGCGAACTTTTAGAAATCTAATAATTCATATTAGTAAAAATTTTTCTTAACGAAATCGACGAAAATTGTAAATATTATGTATGTAAGTTACACGTAATTTTGTTAGTTATTTTGTTCCGTATTCCTTTTATCGAAAGCGAAAAATTTTATATTGATTTCTGGAGCAATATTATTTTATCAATATAGCAAATGTATTTTTCCTTATGACGATATTTCGACTTTTAGTTAATTGAACAATTCGAATTTTTAAATATTTCGTGATGAGAAATATCTATCCAGCAAACAAACGTAATAGTCTTTGTTTTGTCTCTTCCGTTTCGATTTAGTTGCGCGTTAATAAAATTTTCAATATGTTGTTTTAGAAAAAAATTTAAAATATAATTAAATTTTTTCTCGAGTGTATTCGTAATATCTGTATGTATGAATGTTGTGTGCTTTGAGTGACAATAATATATATGTAAGTGTGTGCTGAAGGGCTTGTGTGGTTAAAGAGAATGGTGTGTATGTATGTATGAATTTTGTGTGTGCGTTGAGAGAAAATAATATATATGTAAGTGTGTGCTGAAGGGCTTGTGTGGTTAAAGAGAATGGTGTGTATGTATGTATGAATTTTGTGTGTGCGTTGAGAGAAAATAATATATATGTAAGTGTGTGGTTAATGAGAATGATGTGTATGGATGTATGTTGGCATCGATGTTAGATCGAATAGGAAATAAAGCATGACGTGTTACACCCACAAAAAAATGCACGTATACGATTGTTGAATTTTGATAATTTTATTCGCTGCTTGTTATATTTGTAGGTTTTAACTCTTCTTCTTTATGTTGTTGCAAATTGATTTTTACTTTTTTTTTCACTTTTTTCTTCTTCTTCTCAAATTAATGTGGCAGGAAATTTATCTTTGGTAGCTTTGAAAATAATATTTTATTTCTAAACCTTTTGACGCTTGTAAATAGTGTGCGAAAAAGTAGTATTTGCGAGTGTACAAAATTGTATGTAAATTTCTTAATTACCTTTTGTATTTGGTGATTTTGTTTGGGTGTATATGTAATCCTGTCCGTATTTATGTTTAAGCTTTAATTGTTATTAATTTATTTATGTATTACTCGGACGAAAATAATTAATTTAATTTAAATTTATTTGGTTTTGATTTTGTTTAATAACTTTCATTAGTTTTTTTTATAAATATTAAGAAAAACCCTTTCTTAATTACTCTTTATTTTATCTTTCTCACTTTTTAAACACTCTCACTTTTAAGCTGTTGTTTTCTTACACATGAGGAATGGGGGGGGGGAAGCCAGTGTATGACTCTTTTCTAATTTATTTCTCACTCTTTTCTTTTCTATTCTCACTTGTTACACTGCAAGAAAATGAAACAATAAATATGTAAAGAGTGACGTTGGCGTCTGTGTATATATACATCAATATGTATATATATACATATATGTGCATATGCACAAAGCAGAGATATGGTTGCTGGTCAACTTTTGGCAAAAAATGAAGATTTTAAAGCAAGGCCTAGCCTGTTGTTTTTGTAAAATAACGGCGTATATTTTTTGAATTCTCTCACCTATGCATTTATTCCTCTGAATATTGCATGCATGTTTTCTCACATTTTCCTTTCCTTTTTTAACTTTTTTGAGGTTAGATTTTTTCCCGGGAATTTGGCAAAAAAAATAACTTTTCCTTCTTTAACTTTTTGAGGTTAGATTTTTCCCGGGAATTTGGCAAAAAAAATAACTTTTCCTCTTTTAACTTTTTGAGGTTAGATTTTTCCCGGGAATTTGGCAAAAAAAATAACTTTTCCTCTTTTAACTTTTTGAGGTTAGATTTTTTTTCCGGGAATTTGGCAAAAAAAAATCACTATTTTTCCCGGGGTTTTTAAACCAACACACTATACACTTTAACTGATCAATTAACTAATTTTTGGGGTAATAGCATGAAATTTGCTGTATTTGACGTATTATACGTCCGATTATTTTTACCACCTTATTTTTCCCTGGTTCCAACACGAACTTTTTTGCTCTTGCACACTTTACTACACACTTTATTACACACTTTATACACACTTTAATACACACTTTTTAATTTTCGCGACAGATCAATACTGATCTGTTTGGTTATTTGCTTACCGAAACCGAATTAGAACTAATGTTACTTCTTACTTGCATAATTGGAGTTACCTCATATCCTCTCCTTGTTTTGTGGATTGGGAGCGGCGCTGAGTTGCTCTTTCTCTCGGCGAATGGACCATGAAGGATTTTAAGGTTTGCTTGGCTGAAGAAAGCTGCTGAATTAGAGAGTTTGGAGTTGTGGGCATTAACGTCAACCAAGTTGGTGGATGTAGTGGACTGTATTTGCGGTTGGGAATGAGATTAACTCCAGAGCTTCATAAAAAGAAATAGAGTTTATTCAAATGAGAGGCATAATTACTCAGTGCATGAGAAATTATGTATAAATGTGCATTTGAATATACTCCAACGAGAAATGTAGGATAAAAAACAACAAAACAGAGTTAGTTCAAATTCAGTGGTTTTATTGGAGATTGAGATGCTCACCAGTTGATGGTATATGGAAAAGTGGAAGATTTTCCTTTGCGAATGTCAAAGGAAAATTCGGTTTTCATATTTCATTTTGAATCTTTTCTAAGTTATAATTCACAATAGTGTAATTTCGAATTTAGTTATCGATTTACAATAATGGTTAGATACAATTTACTATGGTTACTTCAATGTAGTACAAATTCAAATCTTAAAAATAATAAGTCGAAACTTATGAAGTTTGGACAAAGAGTTTTTTCTAATGTCGGGCTGGATGAGCTGAATGCAAAATTTATTGATAATCAGCTCCCTCTGCCTGATGATGTTGATGGGATATTTCAACAATATGCTGATGTTGGGGAATTCTCTTTTCGTGCCATTTCTTCTTCTGAGTTATTTATTGCATTTAATCGTATTACTTCTAATGTTGCCGGTGATGATGGCTTCCCGTTAAAATTTTTCAAAGTAGTGTTTCCTCTTATTTCGTCATTTTTTTGTTTTTGGTGAATTCCATCATCACTACTTCCACTTTCCCACTTCAATGGAAAATTTCTAAGATAATTCCTATTAAGAAAAAATCTAATTCTACTTCTCTGGACAACTTAAGACCTATATCGCTTCTGCCTATTCTGTCCAAAGTAGTTGAGCATATTTTGAAAGCTCAGTTTTTGACTTACATTGAAAGTAGATCGCTACTTAGTGATTGTCAGTGTGGTTTTCGCGACAACAGAAGTACGTCGATGCTTCTTCTTGGCCTTACCGACACGATTAGGGAAAATTTAAATAATCAACGTCTCTGTGTGCTCCTTTCTCTAGATTTAGAGAAAGCATTTGATCGGGTTGATCATGCATTATTAATAGAAAAATTGTTTAGGTTATATGGGCTGCAGACCAGCGCTTGTCGTTTACTGTTTTCATATCTTACCTGCAGAAAGCAGTATGTACATGCCAATGGGTTAATGTCATGTGTGTTGTCCGTGAGAAGTGGAGTCCCTCAAGGTTCGGTCCTTGGTCCACTTCTATTTACGTTATTTTTGAATGATCTTCTTGTTAGTCTTGGTCCCTGGTGTGTCCCTTATTCGTTTGCTGATGATGTACAAATCTTATTTAAAGGGGAGCATCAGTTTACTGATGTTTTGCAGGCTAATATTGATTACGTGCTACAGTTGCTTTCTAATTGGGTTGTTTCTAATAGTTTTTCTATTAATGCATCTAAAACAAAAGCACTATTGTATTCAACGCGTCCTGTTGATATATGTCTGCAGTACAATAACGTGTGCGTTGATTTTGTCTGTAGTATTAAATGTTTGGGTGTAATTCTTGATAACAAATTGTGTTTTGAACAGCATATTGACGTTGTCATTGCTCGCGTGAATTCAACGCTACGTCGACTGTATAATTGTGACCTAAGCTTACCTCGCCATATTAAAGAGAATTTAGTCCATGCTTTGATTATGCCCAATATCCTTTATTGTATAGAGGTTTATGCTGGCACTTTAAAGCGCAATACTGATAAGGTGTGTGTGGCTTTAAATAGTGCAATGCGATACTTGTATCATACGAATCGTTTTGCTCACATGACACCTTTCGTAGAAAAATTTTTGGGTTGTTCTTTTGACAAATTTATTAGTCTACGTTCTTTAATAATGTTCTATAAGGTTTACAAAAATCGTTGTCCAATTTTTCTGGCTACAGCATTTACTCTAACGCGCTCCACTAGATCTAACCAGATAATTATCCCTATGTTAGACCATTATCTAGAAAAGTCATTCCAAGTGAGAGTAGCCCGTGTGTTTAACAAACTACCTGTTAATTTAAGGACTTTTAATATGTCATGTGCGACCTGGCGCAATAAGATCCTTCAACACTTACAGTTAACTACATAGATTTTATTAGGAGTAGTAATAGAAATAGAAATATTGTAAGAATATTGTAATATACAATATTCTTAATACAGGTGCTTGTGCAATGTTTTGTCTCTTTTTACTTTAAAATTTTAAAATATAAAATTTGAGTAGTCATTCTTAAAACAACTTCTTCTATTATCATTATATTGGAAATATGTCCGATGCAGCACTTCTTTAAAGACCTTCGTCTGTTTTTATTTTTATTATTATTGTCCGGCGATTCATTGGGAACTTAGAAATTGTCATTGTATGTTCTTTTATTATTTATTTATTTTTTATTTAATTATTTATTTTTGTTTAATTACTTATTTTTATTTAGTTGTTTATTTTAATTTATTTATGAAAATGTTCAGTTTAAAATCATATTTAATTTTTTATTATTTTTTTAAATACTATTTGTTTGTAGTTAGGATCATGATTACTTGTAGTTAATTGTTTAAATAGTTTAAGACATTTAATAAATGTAATTTCTTGAAGAATATTGTAATTCAATTATAATTGGCCACTTGGCTTGGAATTACAAAGAAATAAATGAAATGAAATGAAATGAAAATTGCATGGAATTGAATCTAAGGAAATGCAAAAATATGCGTTTCTTTAGATCGAACCCGAGATTTGTTAGGTATATTGGAGGAGCTGAGTTAGAGGTAGTTGATTCTTTCGTAGGCCTTGGTATTCTAATGGATTCCAAACTGAATTTCAACAATCATATTATTACTATGGTTAACAAAGCATATGGTGATGGGCTAAGGGTTCTCTGATCCTTACGTGACGAAGCAGTTATTTACATCGCTTGTTTGGCCTATTCTGGAATATGGTTCCGTAGTGTGGGATCATCAGTATGGTATCTATATTGATAAAATTGAGTCAGTTCAGAAGCAATTTATGATATTTTCATTAAGACACTTACATTGGAATAGCGATTTTGTTCTTCCCCCTTATACTAGTAGATTGAAGTTGATCGAGTTAAAAAGCAGACGTGTTATGTTAAACACCGTGATGGTTTATAAGGTTATAAATGGTGATTTCTCTTCTGACTATATTATTTCTAGGATTAAGTTTAACGTGCCATTTAGACATTCTAGATACTATCAATTCCTTCATATTGATTTTCAGCGTACGAATTATGCTTCCGCAGAGCCCATTCGTAGAATGTGTATTGATTTCAATTCATTGTGTCACATCATAGATTTCGGATTAGGAATCGATATAATAAAGTCCAGGATTTTCTCCTGCTTGGATGTTTAGTTTGTTATGATATGTTTACTTTAATATTTTTAGTTACTAACTTTAAGAATAACATTTGCATGTGATACTAATATTTTGTTTAATAATATTTTTGTTATACCGGCTGTTGATATTTGATCTGTAGCCGATGTCCACCCTCTACATTTCAATTTACACATTTTAATCCTTAAAAATCCTTTTTGGTAGGACTTTTTTTGATTTTCGGTAGGGTAAGGTAAACAAAAAATACAAATTGGATATTTTTTGGAAAATTTTCGTTTTCGCGGGAAATATGTTTAAAATGATTTTCATATATGACATTTTTGCTTTATGATTTTCTCACGATCTAACCATCGTATCCGGCTGAATTTTTGTTTGTTTATTAAGAACCAATGTCGCTTGTAACATGCCAGTTGCGACAATTGTTGAAATTGTAACTTTCACGGTCCAGGATTCTGAAATTTTTCTGACACTAATATTCCCCATGAAGTAAGCAATCACATGCCAAAAAATATTTTTGTATTCTCAATGTGATAAAAAGTTACGCGGGATTTTCTAAAGATACTTTTTACAATTTTTGACTTTACAGCCAACATTTATCATATTATAGCCTGATAGCTATTAACGTCGAAATGATGGAATTTAATAGTACAATATACCCTAAATCTAGAACAAATTTTTTAAACAAAATCGTTGTAGAGAATTACAACCTTCGGTTTTCTGATGCTCCATTTTTGTTTTATTTTTATGTTCATAGGCACTTTTGCAGTCACAGACTAACATGTGAGTGTATAGCCAAATCAGAAAAATTAAAAAAAGGCTTTTGGAAAAAAATTTCTTCTCCAAATTTATATGACAGATAGCAGTCTAATCAGAGAATAGTTTGGCACCGTTTTCGAGAAAATGGTTTTGAACTTTTGACTATAAGCCCTCGATAATTTGTTGGACTGTGTTATCAAACAATCACAGAAATATCACAATGTATGCATTTTAATAATTAATTGTATGTCGTCTTTTTCTACTGTATTCCTATATATTTGTGCTTCGCTCTTGAAATTAAGTGATTTCTATTATATTTAGCATTTCGAATGTTTCGATGTCATTATAGTTTGGTTTGTCTCCCTCAAGGTATAGTGTGATGCTGTTGTTTTTATTTTAGTTATTTATCCAATACTTCGACCAATGTCGTTGGTCATCCTCTGGGATATTGATAGAAAGAATACAAAACCATTGTACGGGGTTTGCTACTTCTCTCATTTTACTGTTTTCGTCTTACAATATAATTTTAATTTTTATTTTAAATATCATAATTTGTTTTTCATTCTTTCCCCCTTTAATTATTCTTGGGAATGTCTTACACCGTAGGGTGTTGTTACACTTAAATCGGATAATATATGTCTAAAACTATAGAAAAAATGAGTTAATTGACTTTTTCTGTTTTTCATTCCCTCATCCTGTTGTCCCTTAAAAGAACTACAAAGGAAAACATTTTTCAAAAATTGTGTTAAGTACTTATTGGCATCCTACGATATCGATAAAGGTGTCAAATAAGATAGGAGAATATCTACTAAATACGCTTTAAATTTCATGATTCTATTTGTATTAGTTTAGCATTAACAAACATTTTAAATATGAATAAACTAAATAAATTAAGGGGGGAATTTTTAGTGGTTGTTAATGCTAAAATAATACACATAGAATCATGAAATTTAAAGTATTCTCAATAGATATTCTCCTCTTTAATTTGAGACCTACGATTTCAATAAGTATTTAAAACATTTTTTTGAAAAATGTTATCCTTTGGAACTTTGTGGTCCTATGAGTGGCATCAGGATGAGGATATGAAAAACTAGATACATCAAATAACTCAATTTTGCTTGTTGTTTCAGAAGTATCAATTCTCCGCTTCAATTCTCATAAATCTTAATAAAAACATAAATTCAAAATGTTATGTTAATCTAAACTAAATATAAATTTGAAATCATTTTGTTTATTCCTTTATTAATGGGATGAGGGTATTAATAGTTATTTCATATAAATTTAATATTGTTTTTAAGTTTTTATTTGTTCATAATATATTTGAATGCAAGATAAATTTAAATTTGTATAAATTTTTAAATTGCCTTCAAATCGCCTTATAATTAATTATAAAAAGATGAAAGTGAAAAATTGTAATTAAATAAAAAAGAAGAATTATTCGACTACATATAACGAAATGCATGTAGATGTATATTGTATATTGTCTTGGGGTAGGTTACGATATGTACGCGCATAGCTATAATCGCCATAGAATTCTGAAAATTTTCAAATTTGCATTGTGGTTACTGAGGAGTACATTACCTCACCTTCCCATGATTGTAGCGTGCTGAAATTTTGCATGTAGACTTCGAAGGGGTCTCGTTATCATAATAATAATAAAAATATTCATATAAAATCGCTGACAAAAGCAACGAAATTAAATTTGAGATCCGAAAAATTAACTCGATTGCATACATACACTCAGTAGAAAAAGTCTGCGTACATACTTATATTTAAAGTAAGAATGGTTATTTTGCCCAAAAATAGTTAAAATCTTTAAATTGTTGGTTGCTTAATACATAAGTCAAATATATAAAAATGGTTAGGAAGCAAAAAAACAAGTAAAGTAAATAAAAACACTCCTATATATAAATGACATTTAAAAAAGTCCCATAATTAACAAAGAAAAAGTCTGCGTACAAAAATTAGATAGCGGTATCCATGGTTTTTATTTCACTTTAAACTTCAAATTTTTACTATTTTCAATTGTATTCTTTTGTCAAACTGACCAAACAATAATTTCCAATATTTTAAAAAATTTATTTGCAATGAATCGAAAAGGGAAAGAAATTAACGCTGCTGAAAGGAAAATTATTGTATATTTGTGGAAACAAGGTAAAACCTTGAGAGAAATTGGTGCAATAGTCGAAAGGACACATTCTTCTGTTCAAAGAGTAGTAAATACTTATAAGGAAACAGGAAATTTCTTATCCAAACCTCGCTCTGGCCGCCCTTCCATATTGACCAAAAGTCAGTTTGTACAACAGAACCCGAGAATTCCTGCATCTAAAGTGGCTGCAAATGTTAAGGAACAATTTAAGAAATCAATTTGCGATGACTCTGTTCGGAAAATCATTAAAAAGGCTGGTTATCGCGGCCGAGTTGCACGTAAGAAACCTTTTATTTCAATACAAAACCGACAGAAACGAATTAAATTTGCAAAAGACCACATAAATAAGCCACCAGAATTCTGGAAAAAAGTTATATTCTCTGATGAGAGCAAATTTTGTATATTTGGAATAAAAGGACGTCAAATGGTGTGGAGAAAACCAGGTACTGCACTTAGTAAAGAAAATTTATCGGGCACAGTTAAACATGGAGGAGGTGGAGTTATGTTGTGGGGGTGTATGGCAGCTAATGGAGTAGGAAAAATGCAGTTCATTGAGTCAACTATGGACAAACGAGGTTACCTTGACATTTTGAAAGCTAACTTGAAACAGAGTGCAGTGAAATTGGGACTTCAGGGTCACTATTTATTTCAGCAAGATAACGACCCGAAGCATACAGCCGACATTGTGAAGCTCTGGTTGCTATATAACGTTCCACACCAGTTACGTTCCCCAGTCCCCTGATCAGAACCCCATCGAGCATCTTTGGGACTTACTGGAAAGAAAGATACGGCAGCACTCCATTTCATCAAAAAGTATGCTGAAAGAAGTATTGCAGCAGGAATGGGAAAAAATAACATCAGAGGAAACCTCAAAACTTGTCCAATCCATGCCGAAACGATTAGCAGAGGTTCTCCAAAGAAAAGGCTACCCTACTAGCTAATAAAGTTCAAAAAAATATGCAGTTCATTGCATCTCTATACTGAATATACATTTTGTACGCAGACTATTTCTAAAATTTTTTTTACTTTAAAACCTAGTTTTTGAATTGTTGCGGGTTTAGTTTTTTGGTTTCTTTTTCAATTTTATTGCACTAGAAATTGTTGTACTTTAATTTTTAAATAAAAACTTAATTCATAATCTAAAACCCAGGTTTGGTATGTTGTTTTTGTATCTTTCTTTGGTTTCTCTACTTGTACGCAGACTTTTTCTAGTGAGTGTATGTGGTATTCAAATCAAAATAAATGAGCTGACGATCATATTTAAAAACAATAGTCTCATCACGTTCTATTAAGTGTAGAGTGTGGGTTTTTGTGGTATATTTTTGTTGTAACACCCCCGAGAGGTGCACGTACGTCGTTTATTTCTATATTCAAATAGCACACATGTTTCATAATTTAATTCATAAATAATAATATGTTATCAATAAAACATTTACTATCAATTCACTATTCCATCTCTGACATGTTTTGTTCATTTAAAAACATTCGCCCCCAATCATCGTCACAATAATCATAGAAAAATAAATTGGAATGCACTCACCGGGCTTTCGAGTTTTCACAGGCGTTGTGGACGCTGAGGCCACCGAGGTCTGCTGGTTGTTATTGGACTGGCCGAGGACTGCTCCTGATGCATTTGTTACCATAGCACTCAATTGAGAGGATAAACTCTCAGTACGTCGAAAGGTATCGCGCAGACGATTTAAAGACGACAGCGAGGGAGAATTTGGTAAAATATTATTAGAATCTTCACTTTCCTGACGCAGCAAAAGATTTCGAGCAGACATTTTAAGACCTGGAGATGTTTATTTATTGGTTGTTTCTTTGTTTTCTAAGTTACTTTGAGAACTGCACTATGGCTTTACTTTAAACACTTCACTATTATCTGTGGATAATTTAAGAAGCCACGAACCAAGAGTTAATTCCAACAAAAATTTGCTGGAAGCTATTGTTTTGAAAACGTATTTATTTTGTCTACCGAAAAAGACAACAAACAGGTTGGATCAAAATGAAACAGCTGTTTTTCAACTTTTTATGGCTCACCTAATAGTGGGCGATAACGTCGAAATTAAAGTGCCTGATTTTCATACCAACGCAAATGCCAATAGTGCCAATAGTAGTGCAGTACGAGGAAAATTCTTCAGATGTCACTGAATGCCGTTTTGGACAAAGACCTAATGCTCAGTCTTTATGCTTTTAGGTCTTTGTTTTGGAGAGAAATTTTCTATTTTTCAAAAAAAAATCAATAAATGGACAAAATCAGCATAAATCAATCAATCAATCAAGTGTGGGATTTGACGTAAAAACACAAACGTCAATGGAATTTACTTTTACTTCATGACAATTTTACAAAAGAGAACAGATAAACGACGGTTTTTATTTTCGGCATCCGAAATCCAGCTGAAATTGATACAAGGTTGATTTCAAATACAAATTTGACAATAAAAATCGGTCTAAGCTTGATTTCGTATTCTGTCTGAAGAGCCTATTATAGCCTTTTCAGACTGCATCCGAAATCTAACGATTTCAGGCTCATTTGACATAAGAGCCTTGTCACACTGCATGCGAAATCTAGTGTAAATGACATTTGTAAATCGACCTTATGTCATTTAAACTAGATTTCGCATGCTTGTCACACTGCACTGGCTATAAAGTCGATTTTCAAATGTCAAATTTGTGTGGGATCTGACATTTGCAAATGAAACTTATATCAAGGCTATAATCACAAATTGCAGCACTCGCATTCGAATAACAATGAAAATTTACGCAGCCTATATAACATTCTATAGTCTTTGTAACTACCAAGGTCCAGTAAGACAATAAGAATAAACATTAAATTAAAAATTTTTAAAAATGCGACCAAGTTATTGGACCTAGACCCAATTTACACTGTGACTTTTTTACTTGAATCAAAAGTCATGACTTTCGAGTTTGTTGGCGAACGACGTAGAGAAGATTCCGGAGTAGAAAAAAGTCAGGAAATAGAAATTTGAGACGTTTTTGATATATCTCTGGTCATTTTTTTAAATAAGAAAAAAAATCAAGCAAAAAATCGAGTTAATCCACACGACTTTTTGTAGCAACTTCAAACGAGAATAGAAGAAAAAGCCAAGAAAAAAGTCATCGGGTAAACCAATGGGAGTTGCCAAGGAGTATTTATAAAGGTGATAGCAGGAGCCCAGCTGACTGAAATTTTTTTAATTCAAAAGTAACCGAAACTGTCAAATCGCATATATTTTGCTTTGACAGTATGGCTCACCATTCAAAAAATTACTTGTATTTTGTTGTTGCCGAATTTGTTTTTGTTCTGCTGCTATCACCTGTATAAATACGCCTTGGGAGTTGCAAATAAAATAAAAACCAATTTTAACATTCTATTTACCCTTTTTGTAACATGTTCGGAGATATCCCCAAAAGTTTAAATTTTATCACCGCATCAAAATATTTAATTTTTGGTTGCTCAATAAGCTTTCAAAAGTTTGTTGCAGCACACAATAATCCCCGCCGTCAATTTACTGGCGACTTCGTTGTCTGTTGAATAGTTGAACAAAAAGAGAGCCAATTGTATTGGGGGAGAACAGCTGAGCTGCTGTCTGTATTTGTTTTGTTTTTTCAGTCCCCCATTTTTATTTGACACGGCACTTTTGTTTGTATCAAAAAATACACATTTGTTGTCATATAAATTCGTTGTTACCCCAACAACTCAAACACAAGCAATAGAAGTGAGCTAAAGTTAATTACAAGACAAGACAAGAGAATACAACAAGACTTGCCGAACGTAGCCTTACATAAATGAAATGAAAACACATGAATTACAGTGAGTTTTGATGGAGAAAGAATAACGATAAATACAAAATACATAATAAAATTGTGCAAAACACTCAGTTTCAGTGTAAAACTAGTGAATAAAAAGAAACCCCTCCCCCTCAAACTACGCAATACTCATCTTTTTAAAAAAGTAAAAATCGTGTTTCATTTATTATTTCAAACAAATGGATTTTCTGTCGTTTTTACATAAAAATTTAAATTGGATGACTTTGTGAAGAAAGAAAAATCTTGTGTGTGAATTGCAAAATTTCTTGGAAAAGCAGGTAAATCGTTGTTTTTTAATTGCGTTGTTGTATTTCATAGCATTTCATGATTTTGTAGCGCTTTGTTCGCGTCCACGAATAATTTTCTACGTCATTTGTTTGTTATTCACATATGAAATGTATGAAAGAAAACAAAAAAAATAAAAAAAAAAACATTGTAACCCACATTTTTGTTTCTTGCGAAAAATGTCCATATGTCCATGCTGTTATCGGCGTCGATGTGAGCTGCTCTTCCGCCCCATCAGCTCTTCTGGGCGACATTTTTGTGCTTATAATTGTGTTCAGCGCATAGTGATGTTGATGAGAAAATTAACGAACGAGTGATGAAGCTCGAACACCTTCAGAGACTAAACACATTTGTGATCGCCAGCGATGGCGACTATATGTACGTTTCATCGTTAATTTGGTGGTGGTTTTTTTCAAATAACCTTTTCAGACTACATGCAGAAATAACATAAGCCCGATTTACAAATGTCAGCTCCCATACAAATTTCTAAATCGACCTTATGTCATTTCAGGCTGAAATCGAATGATTTCGCATGCAGTCTGAATATGATTTCCCTTTAGTTTAATCTGTTCAGGCGAAATGTAAAAATTATACCCATTTTTTCTAATTTACACAGTGGGCTTACAAAGAATATTAAAAAACAAGGTTTTTTATGCATACATATGCATGTACATTAGACTGGGTCGATATTCATGGAACGAAAAAACTTTCCAGTCAACACCCAGAAATAAAATTTGAATTATTTAATGATGATTTGCAAACCTGGATGAAGCAATCTGCAAGCTAAATGCTTTTGAAAACTATTTTTATTATCATTTCTAAAAAAGTAAAAATTATCGATAACTTTTGAGTTATCGAAATGTGGGAGTTATAGAAAAGTTTCCCTTTAGTTTAATCTGTTCAGGCGAAATGTAAAAATTATACCCATTTTTTCTAATCCATTCACAGTGGGCTTACAAAGAATATTAAAAAACAAGGTTTTTTATGCATACATATGCATGTACATTAGACTGGGTCGATGTTCATGGAACGAAAAAACTTCCCAGTCAACACCCAGAAATAAAATTTGAATTATTTAATCATGATTTGCAAACCTGGATGAAGCAATCTGCAAGCTAAATGCTTTTGAAAACTATTTTTATTATCATTTCTAAAAAAGTAAAAATTATCGATAACTTTTGAGTTATCGAAATGTGGGAGTTATAGAAAAGTAGAGAGAAAATAAATTAAAATTGTTCGATAACTGTCGCAGTTATCGAGATATTGTATTGTTTCCAAAAGTAAGAATACTAGATAACTTCCGAGTTATCGAAATAGAGAGAAAAAAAATAAAATTTTTCGATAACTGGCGCAGTTATCGAGATATTGTACTGTTTCCAAAAGTAAGAATAGTCGATAACTTCCGAGTTATCGAAATCGTTAATGTGGGAAAAAGCTGACTTTTATAGAAAACTCAAAAATAGCCAGAAAAAGTAAAGTAAATTTTTTCGATAACTGGCGTAGTTATTGAGATATTGTACTATGTTCCCGAAAAGGATAGACCACCCAATGCGAAGAAATTTGGAATTTGTGGAAAAATACATATGGCCGAATCAAACACGCAGCTTTGTCTACATCCACTTTTAAAAACTTTTCTATGAACTATTTGACAACAAAATAGTGCAATTTTTTATAATATTTTTTGTCATTTCTGTAGAATAATTTTGAAGCCTCTAAATAGCATCACCGGCGAAAAATTATTTAAAAAATCGCGTATTTTTTAAAATAATTTTTCCAGCAATTTTGAATTTTCCCAAGAAATATTCTTCAGGAAATCATTGCAAAATATTTGTTGAAAAGTGATTAGTTGTTTTGCAAAATATTTCACAAACAATACAGATTTTATTTCTCAAGTAACCCAGCCTAATGTACATAGGGTCTAATTATTGAATTGTTGTCACCATCGCCGCCTGTGTGGTGAGGTGGTGGAGACGAGTGCAACCGCAGCCATCTTTGTTTTGATTTTATTTTTTTTTTGCGTACGGTACCTAGGCTACAACACAACACTTATCAATTGCCTTTGTTGTGAAAATTAATAAACAATTATAAATTGAAAAATAAATAAATACAAAACCCAAAATCAAACCATAATTTACACTGACTGACTGATAACTATGTTCATGCTCAGAGAGATAAATAAACCAGTCAGCCAGCAGACAGAGAGAGTGGATTGGATTATCTAATTGGATTGTATTTCGTTCGATTGACTGTTGACATGTTGACATACAGTAGTTAATGTCCAAAAAACAACTTAAATACTTAAATTATTAAATGTACAACAAAAATGCTATGAATACATCATATACAGTCAGGGATAAAAGTCATCGTGCACACAACACGATATTTGTGCCGTTAGAAAATTGATAACGAAATTTAAAAAAGATTGTTGTCAATTTTAACTTCTTCAAAAAATAAGATTAGCTGCAGAGATAAATAAACATAAAATTTAGAGGCAAATACAGCAAATAACAGTGTGCCAAAATTTATAAATTTGTGGTTACGAGAGTACGATGTCCACCGATTTGACCACATTTTTGCATAGAACGCTTCAAAATAAGAAGACAAATTGGTGGACATTAGAGCCCGACCAAAGTGGATCTTTCAGACTGAAGCCCAAATTTTATTATTCGGCCGAAGCCGAATCCAAACATTCCATATTTACATATTTTCATTAAAAATATTAAATTAAAAAAATGTTGGATTTTTTTTAAATTTTATTGAAATAGAAAGAAATTTTTTATAAAAATCAAATTAAATAAGAAAGAAAATCACCCCGAAGTGCTAATGGGGGTTGAGAGTGTAATATCCGAGGCTCTAATTTCTGATCACATAGAGGAACTCAAAACAAGAAATATATTAGTCTGTATGTTATCGATATCTCGCTTAGTTATCGAACGTTAATGTTTGAAAAATCTATCTATCGAAAATTAGAAAAATAAAATTTTAAAATTTCGATAATTTTCATAGTTATCGATTGTAGAAATTCTATAAAAATTTAAAGCAAACAAATCAATAACAACGATATTATTACAAGCAGTTCAAAAGGGAAAAAATTATTTAAAAAATCGTCGCAATTTAACGTGTTCCGAATTTTACAAAAATTCTTTAATGATGTATGTGTGATCCTTCAAGAGTTGAAGGAACAAAGTTCATTGTTTGTTTTATTGAAATTGTAACACCCCTGAAGATGATCGACAAAGTCGAATCGAAATATTGGGCAAAATTTAAATAAAAAGATAACAACAAAACCAACACAATCCAGGTTTTATCATTTCATGGCCTCATGCTGGACAATATCAAAAACATAATTCTTTAATTTTTAATTGTTTCCCACAAATGCAGCAATAGCGATTTTACTCCAATTGCATCACCTGCTGAAGTGTATTTTGAGCTAATCATTTAAAAACTTTTTCCTCAAAATGCAACAATAGCGATGTTTCTCCAATCGCATGGCCTGCTGAATACTGATGTTATGCTTTACTTGTCATTGGGTGAGGCCATTTTTGAGGAATATACTACAATACCTCGATAACTATGCCAGTTATCGAAAAATTTTACTTTACTTTTTCTGTCCACTTTTGAGTTTTCTATAAATGTCATTTTTTCCCATATATTTGATATCGATAACTCAAAAATTATCGAGAAATCTTACCTGTTTTCTTTCGTTTGAATAGCCAGTTTGCTATGAAACAACAAATATAAAATTCAATAACCACTATTTTTTCGATTTTAGAAATGTATGCTCCACAGAACGATTTATCCGACATCATTTAAAAATAGCAAAAACTGGCCAATAGCTTCGGAATTTAAAAAATAGTAAATTCATAGAAAAAAGATAATAACAAACAAAATTGATGTTAACAACATTAGTTCTGTTTTAAACCACATGCTTCACTTTATTTTGACAAGAAATTAAGATTTTTGTCAACTTCTTTTGAATTTCGAATTTGAAACTACATTTTTTAAATAAAATCCGATACGTAACAAACGTTCAAAATATAGTAACTACCCATAAACTGGCGTGTCTTTAAGTAGACAATTGTTCGATTAATCGGTTAATCGAATACCTCTCGACGTCAATATTCGATTAATTGGAAATTCTTTGTTTTCAAATAAACGATTAATCGAATAACATAAAATTCCCAATAATTGGATACCCTAGTTGTCATACAGAACACCCGAATTTAAGTATTCTTGAACCTGGGGTCAATGAGGGTTGAATATATATTAAAGTGTATGCATAATCATATCAAAGCTGTGTACAATTAATTGTGTAAATCTGAAAGATGTGTAGTTTCTTTTTCCAAATTACATTTTACATTAAATTTATTATTATTATTGTATACGTCATATTACAAGAATATTTTTCTTTTTATACAATAAAAACAGATGAATAATTTATATATTCGCTGACTACTGGCTGGGCTCTAGTGTACATGTTATAGATATATCGCTTATTTATCGAGTTACGGTTGTTTAAAATTTGATAAATCGGTTTTATTTTCGTTCCATCGAAAATTAGAAGAAAAAATTGTCGATAACTTTTTTGTTATCGATAATTATATAGTAATCGATAACTTCCATAGTTGTGGAAATTCGCTAAAAATTATGTTATTTAATTTTTAAAGCAAAATTAAAAATGACATGTATGCCTACAAAAGAATTCAATAAAAAACACAAGCAAGACCTCATTACAATTCAGTTCGGTTAAAAATTGAAATCGGTAAAGATTTTTGTATGGGTCCTTATCATGGACCGATAAAATATAACGTGTTCTGGCAAATTAGATCAAAATCTGTAAAAGTATGTGTCAGAGAGAATAAAGTTAAATCGGGAAAGAAAAATTGTATGGGAGATATATTAAAACCAGAGCTGTTAAATTTCGATTACGATTAGTAATCAATTACATTACTTTTTAAAAAGAATCGTAATGATTATATAATCCACTATTCAACAATTTCTGATTACTAATTGATTACGATTACAAATAATAAAAAAATAATCAGGATTACTTGCGATTACCGTTACCTTTCGGTTTTAGCTGGCAAAAGAACGAGAACAGAAAAAATCAAAACTGGCATATATTGAAAAGTCAAAAGTTTTGACAAACAGACTACTATGACTCTCATACCGATTTCGCGAGAATCGAAAGTAATCACAAAAAATCAAAAGTAATCAAAAGTAATCTAAAATAGTCAAAAGTAATCTAAAATAGTCAAAAGTAATCAAAAGTAATCTTTTAAAGTAGTCGAACTCATTTTTGATTACTTTTGATTATTGTTTAGTAATCGCAAGTAATCCTGATTATTTTTTGATTACTTGTAATCGTAATCAATTACTAATCGTATAAAACTAAATGTAATCCTATTGTAATCATTACTTCTACTTTAAAAAAAGTAATCTAATTACTAATGATTACGATTACTAATCATTACTTAACAGCTCTGATTAAAACCTATACCAAGTTTGACAAAAATTGGTTAAAGTTTGTTGTTTCTACAGCCGAAGAAGTCAAATAATGAGCGACTTTGTATTGGAAGCTATATATATAAATCTGAATCGATCTTACTCACTTTTACCAAAAACGTTTTTAGTTAAAATATTGTGCAAATTTGAAGGAAATATTTTAAAATATGGGGTTTCTAGAGCGGAAAGAGTGAAATCGGGAGATAGATAGACAGACGGATATCGATAAATCGGCTCAGAATGTGATTCTAAGCCGATCTGTATAATAAACGATGGGCCTATTTCCTCTTGGATGTAACAAACAAATGCACAAATGCAGCCGATCTGTATAATAAACGATGGGTCTATTTCCTCTTGGGTGTTACAAACAAATGCACAAAGTCATAATACCCTAGAGAAGGGTATAATAATATTAATGACTGGTATTTGCTCCAAAATCAAACAATTTTCATCCGTTTTTTGTCAATATTGCATAATTTTCGGATTGTTACTATATATCGATAACTACGTCAGTTATTGAAAAAATCGACGCAAATGCTTTAGCGTAATGTTTGATGTATTTAAGAAATAGCTCTCGGGAAACGAACGAGAAATGCTTCTCAGATTACTATTCAAGTATTTTCTAACCGCATTGAATTGCATTTTATAACCTCATTAATGATTGTATGTATCGAAAACTTGACATAAATTTAACATTTTTGGTTAACATTTCTTACATGGAATTTTTCCAAATTTCTTCATTATTTTCTTTCTTAAGAATTTTCGACCACACATAAGTTTATATTTACTCAATTGTAAGAATTTTTTACTACACCTTTTTCAATTGTAATTCCAAAGGCATCACTTGAAATTCAAAAGACACCAGTTGAAATTCAAAAATTCCATTTGCAATTCAGAAAACGTCAATTGAAATTCAAAACTCGTCATTTGTAATTCAAAAGACACCATTTGAAATTCAAAAGTCGTCATTTGTAATTCAAAAGACATCATTTGAAATTCAAAAGACATCATTTAAAATTCAAAACTTTTCATTTGTAATTCAAAACTCGTCATTTGCAATTCAAAACTCGTCATAAGTAATTCAAAAGACATCATTTGAAATTCAACAGTTTTCATTTGAAATTCAAAAATTATTCCATTTGAAATTCAAAAATTATTCCATTTGCAATTCAAAAAGGATAAACAAAATTATTTAAGCAAAATATACATTAGGTTGGGTAGCATTTATTTATTTCTGTAAACTTTAATATTCTGCTGTTAAGAAAACAGATTTACGTATCTCTCAATCGCGAATTCAAAAAACCTATTTAAATTTAAAGATTTTATAACTTCTATACGGACGATCGGAATACTCTGAAATTTGGTCATTGGTAATGTTTTCATAGACGTTATAATATGAGCGATGTTGTAAGACCTCTCACACAGCTTTGGTTGAAATAAAACTGATCAGTAACAATTTAATATTGGAAATGGTTTTACAATCACTTTATACCTGTAAAATAGTTATGATTTGTTGTACCTCCCACACAAATAATCCAACCCTAATTAAAATGCAATGACTGGTTATAAAATATGAATGAAGGTTATAAAATATATATGAAATTACCGACATTTTACATCATTATAATTGTTAGTTTCTTATCATTTTATTAAATCTGCTTCCAAACTGCAGAATATCCAAATTTGCAGAAAAAATAAACCTACCCCACCTAATGTATATTTTTCTTAAATAAGTTTGTTTACATTTTTGAATTTCAAATGGAATAATTTTTGAATTTCAAATGAAATCTTTGGAATTTCAAATGGTGTATTTTTAATTACAAATGGCGAGTTTTGAATTTCAAATGACGAGTTTTGAATTTCAAATGGTGTCTTTTGAATTACAAATGGTGTCTTTTGAATTACAAATGACGAGTTTTGAATTTCATATGACGACTTTTGTATTTCAAATGGTGTCTTTTGAATTACAAATGACGAGTTTTCAATTTCAAATGATGAGTTTTGAATTTCAAATGATATTTTTTGAATTTAAAATGGAATTTTTGAATTTCAATTGATAGTTTTTGAATTTCAAATGGAATTTTTGAATTCCAAATGGTGTCTTTTGAATTACACTTGAAAATGGTGTAGATTCAAAGTAATGTTTCTTAGTAAATTTACTAAGAAATGGTGTTATTTCGCTAACGCTACAAAATGGCACGTAACAAAGAAAGCAACAGAATATAGAAAATAAAATTTAAAATATTGTAATTTATTACCTTACCATACCATAGAAATAAAGGAAATATAGATACATCCAAACGAGCAAAGTAATACGAAAATGATTCGAAATCGTATCGTCTATAAGAATAATGCGCTAACAATCGTATTCGTACTGCAGAAGTAACGTCAATTGTAGAAGCCAAGGCGATATGGCCTATCGGCAATACGAAAGCAATACTTCCGGATGATAAATAGGCGATGTTGACAGATTATCACCCAGACTTGTTTTTATAAACCTTGTAGATTTTTTGCTAATAATTGTTTTTTTTTTTTTTGAGAAAGCCTTTCTCTTAAGACCAAAAAGAAAATTTATACAAGTCACTCGAAGAAAAATATTTAAACAATAAACACCGATTTTCATTTTGTGCTATATATATATAGTGGAGCGCTATTATTTCTCACTGCAGATACATCACCTGGAAGATAAAATCGGGATATCACCTAGAAGACAAAAATGACATTTTCAATATTTTTAATTTTTTAATTCAATCAAAATTAATAATTACCTCACTGAGCATAATATTGCGAATCCCAAACTGAGCCATGATTTTCGAAATACTATTAGACGTTATTTACGTTTAGACGTTATTTTTGAATATTTAAAATTTGTTGAAAATTTTAAATTTATAGGCTAACAACTAACCTAACCTAATATCGTAGAGGAAGTATATTTTTGGCATTCAATTTAGATTTATATATTGGGGCGTTATCGTGTTAAAAAATAATCGACGCACAGTGGCCTAGAATCAAATTCCATCGGCTAAAATGGAATAACTTTTGATGTAGTAAAGAATTTTGAGTTTTGTAAAAATTCCAAAGGATTATTTTGAGATATTAACATTGAAACATTTTAAGATATTATATTATATTTTAGAAATTAGCCTAAATTTACTACTTTTTGTATTTTTCGATTTACAAGAAAAATAAAATTTTTCTTTTTTCTTTGTTTTTGTGTTTTTTAACAATTGTTTGTTCATAATTTATGTATTTTAAAGCGCCTTGGAGACGATCAAATAATTCCATCAATCGCGTGCATATGTATTAGTGTGTGCCTTCGTGTTTTGCCCGCAAACGCACCACAAAGTACGGCAATCATCACTTTGTGTTTGACTTCGTTGTGTTCGGTTGAAACTTTCATACTACTTTTGCTGCATTCCGCCAGTCGATGTTTCTCCCGTCGGAAATTTGTCCGTAGAGAATTATTTTTTTTTAACATCATTAACTGTCCCATTGGGATACTCCTCATTAAAAACATCCAGCAGTAGCTCATACTGCTTCCTTTTTTCCTCCCTGTTGCTGTAGGCATCCACTTTGGTGTTCCACAGAGCCGGTAAGCTCTCATAGCATTCTATAAATTTTAAAATGAATTTTTTTTCACCCGCGCACTTGTCCATCTCGCACAAATTTTTAATACTAAATGAGTCATGATTGACAAGCGTAACTGGAGACCATCAACGAAAAC
Source organism: Polietes domitor (assembly GCA_947397865.1). Lineage (NCBI taxonomy): Eukaryota > Metazoa > Arthropoda > Insecta > Diptera > Muscidae > Polietes > Polietes domitor. The sequence goes on from OX377618.1 coordinate 133,733,333, forward strand.
GCCATCAACGAAAATATCAAAAAATTTTGTTTTTTATGCCAATCATTGCCGACGTCGTGTACGTGTAGCCGACGAAACCCGATTAGAGGCACACACACAACCGATTGATGGAATTATTTGATCGTCTCCAAGGCGCTTAAGAAAATAAGGCAAATTTTCAATAAAAACGGATGATCTGTTAGAATAATTTATATATTCGAATAATTTATATCGGTTATCGAATATCGGCCTTCCTACGAATCGAATATCGGCTACCGAATCGGTACCGAAGAGCAATTTTGGTCAAATATTTGGTTGGGCTCTAGTGGGCTATTTTAGAAATTAGACAAAATTGACTACTTTTTGTATTTGTCGATTTGCAAGAAAAATACAATTTATATTTATATATATATTTATTTATTTTATATATATTGCTTTTGTGTTTTTAACATAATGGTTTGTTCATAATGCGCAGAAAAAAATATTTTTTTCGTATTACAAATTTAACCTTTTCAGATTTTGAAAATTGAAAAAAATAATTTCTTTTTTTCGACTTCCTCCAAATGCAATTTAACAGCTCTTTAATCTGGTCTCAAAAATGTATTTGTGCCAACTATAGTTTGTTTGTAATAAATATTTTGGACCAACATAACTTTTTTTCCTACAAAAGCTTTTAATGAATAAAATACAAGGGATGCAACGGGGAACTCGTTTTTACGGGTTAACGTTTGCCTGCACGAAATTGCTCTCTTGGAAGATAGGTTACATTTAGTGCAAAAATTCAGTTGCAAAGGCCGAATTACTCATATTTTTCACATTAAAAAGTAGGAAATGAGAAAATTTTCTTACAAAAAAAGAAACACATTTGTAGCACTAACTTTTGATCCATTTAAATTTTATTTCTTTTGACAGATTATTCGTTTATTCTGCCTTCTTGTTAAATACAAAAATAACCACAGATGCATAGCATCACCATTCTTCCGATGCAAAATAATATATCAGTAGTTTAAGGACATTACTCAGTGCAATATAAAAAGATGAAATTGTTATTTCAGGCCTTGGATGCGGTGAAATAATTCTTAATTCTGAACAAAGGATATAATTATTTTTAAAAATAAGCCTTTAATATAGATAGTGATTTCCCTTTTCTTTCACCAGATGCAAGGCCTAAAAAACTTGATTTGAACTCGGACCATTTTGCATCTATATTTTATAGAATGCAAATGGCATGGTGACATTTATTACTTGGCTGCACACTACCACTATCATGATTTCAGGCCCTTGACGACCTACTTCAATTGACAACGCTGTGACTTTTCAACAACATACCCTGACTCTTTAAGTAATATATCAGTGGTTTAAGGACATTACTCAGTGCAATATAAAAAGATGAAATTGTTATTTCAGGCCTTGGATGCGGTGAAATAATGGGGAACTACTCTTAATTCTGAACAAAGGATATAATTATTTTTAAAAACAAGCCTTTAATATAGATTGTGATTTCCCCTTTCTTTCACCAGATGCAAGGCCTAAAAAACTTGATTTGAACTCGGACCATTTTGCATCTATATTTATATAGAATGAATATATATAGAATGCAAATGGCATGGTGACATTTATTACTTGGCTGCACACTACCACTATCATGATTTCAGGCCCTTGACGACCTACTTCAATTGACAACGCTGTGACTTTTCAACAACATACCCTGACGCTTTAAGTAAACGAATCGCCCAAACGAATGAGAAGCACAACTCACTTTCCGAATATAAGTAAAAAATAAGCACATCAAGCAACAAAGCCATCTTACGCTCATTACATTTCAATGAGTTGAGCAATAAGTTACTCAAAGACAAGAATCAACATTTATATTTATGGAAAAATTGACAAAAATCCAACACAAAACCATTACACGGGAAAAAACATGATTTTTAGGGATATTTCCATGAGCGTTTAGTTCACAGACCGCTTGATCTAGGCACGAAATATATTGCAAATCATCATTAAACAATCCAAACTTTATTTTCCTGTGGTGACTGGAAATTATTTTTCCATTTGTATTCACCGCGACCCAGCCTAATGTACTAATTCACACGTCATTTTGTCCCGAAATTGCCAAAAAAGAAACAAATGGAAATTCTCTTTCTCAATTGGATTTTCTTAGTTTCCGATGGAATTTTCACAATTTGAAATGTAAATTATCAATTTCAATTGAAATTTTCTTGATTTGAATCTATTGTATTTTCCTCTATTTCAAATGAAATTCTCATTTTCAATTGAAATATTCTCTATTTGAACTGGAACTATCTGAATTTCAAATATATTTTTTCTATTTCAAATGGATTTTTTCAATTTCAAGTGGAACTTTCTCAAATTCAATTGGATTTATATCAGTTTCAATTAAAATTTTCTTAATTTGAATCTGAAATTCTCAATTTCTATTGGAATTTTCTCAATGTCAAATGAAAACATTCAATTTTAATTGGAAATTTATCAATAAGTATTCTCATTTTCAATTGAAATATTCTCAAATATCTCAATTCCAAGTGGAATTTTTCAATTTCAAGTGGAATTATCTCGGTATCAGCTGTGAATTTCTGTAGAAATTTCCTGTAATTCAATTGGATCTTACACAATTACAATTGAAAATTTCTCAACTTCAATTGGAATTTTCTTAATATAAATTGGATTTTTTTTTAATTTCAAATGAACTTTTCTCAATTTCAATTGGAATTTTCTCAGCTTCAATTGCATTTTTCTCAATTTCATTTAGAAAGTATTCACTTCCAATTTCAATTTAAAATGTTCTGTATTTCAATTGGAACTTTCTCAGTTTCAAATGTAAATGGTGTGGTGTAATCAGTACTTTCACGTATTTTTATATTGCTTTGTTGCAAGTCATTAAACCACTGACTTATTTCTTTCTTGAAGTTTATTGTACTTTTTTTATTATTTTATAACACCAGATAACTTGAGTTATCAATCAAGTGGGCATAATTGTAATTATAGAAAAAAACATTGGATAAAAATCTTGCTGCAAAAATATATAAATAAATAAAAATTTACATGTATTGTAATATAAAATGTAATTTTCTAAAAAAGATGATCAAGCAGTGAAAGAAGGACGATTATGAAAAACTGAATCATTTCCGATAACTTTCTAATAATTTTTACTGATTTAATATTAATAATACAAATAAAACAAAAAATAGTTTGTTTGAAATAATAATAATAAAAAAAAAAACAAAAAACTTTTTTCCCAGACCCATAACACTATGCAACAAAAAAAGAAAAATTTTGTGGCCAAGCCAAAAAAAAAATATTTTTTGCATGCTGATTTTTTTATAAAATAAAATTGTCATTGTGGTTAGCTTTTATATTTGTACTCTCATTTTGGATATATTGGTTCTATCACAACCGCTTTTATGTTCAATTAAATATAATTGATGATGTCTACAAATATTGGAAATTATAATTTTACATCGAAACAGTGATTAAGGAACAGCTTTGGGAAAAAATAATTTTTTGTCAAAAAAATCTATTTTTTCTGGCACGAAAAAATTAGAAAACGCCGGAAAATATTTTGTTTTATTATACGCTCCACGAGAGTATTATTTCTTTGTGCATTTGTTTGTAACACCAAAAAGGAAACGAGTTAGACCCATCGTTTATTATACAGATCGGCTTAGAATCACTTTCTGAGTCGATTTAGCAATGTCCGTCTGTCCATCTATTGTTGAAATCAAATTACAGGTCGCAATTATAGTCCGATCTTAAGAAAAATTGGCACAAGTAAGTTTTGTGGATCAAGGACGAATGCTATTTAATTTGAGACAAATCGGTTCAGATTTAGATATAGCCCCCATACAAATGTCGCTCCCGATTTGACATTTTCCGCTGTAGAAACCACATATTGTACCCGGTTTTCTTTAAAATTGGCACAATATCTAATAATCTAACTAAAACATCTATGGTGAAAGTGGGTAAGAGCGGTTCAGATTTAGATATAGCCCCCATACAAATGTCGCTCCCAATTTGACTTTTTCCGCTCTGGAAACCGCATATTGTACCCGATATTCTTTAAATTAGGCACAACATCTTATAATACAAATAGAAACACCTATGCAGAAAGTGGGTAAGATCGGTTCAGATTTAGATATAGCCCCCATACAAATGTCGCTCCCGATTTGACTTTTTCCGCTCTGGAAACCACATATTGTACCCGGTTTTCTTTAAAATTGGCACAATATCTAACTAAAACATCTATGGTGAAAGTGGGTAAGATCGGTTCAGATTTAGATATACATTTATTTATATATATACAAATGTTGCTCCCAAATGTTTAACCGATTTTGGCCAAACTTTACATATTATATTTCACCTAAATATAAACATACAAGTGGGTCACAGCTAGGGATCTACAAATCGACTTTTGGGAGGAAGAAGTCCAAAAGTCGAATTTTTTCGACTTTGTGCATCAATGAATTTAAGTTATTGAATACCGATTTTACTTTTTTCGCTCTAGAAAACACATCCTTTATCCGATTTTCTTCAAATTTGGCACAACAACTAGAAACATTTATGCGAAAAGTTCGGTTCAGATTTATATATCCAATATAAATGTCTCTCGATTTGGTTTTGATGTGGTTTATTCGTCTTTTCATTCGTTTGCAATGTCGTCTTTATATTTATGTGCAACAGTCGAAAAGTCGAATTTTCAAAAGTCGAAAAATTGATTTTTAAAAGTCGAAAAATCGACTATTCATATATTTCCAAAAGTCGAAAAATCGACTTTTTGCTCCAACTATACATCCCCAGTCACAGCGTTCCATGTTTCAATATACCCCCATACAGATGTTCTTTCCGATTTAACATTTTTTGTCAAACTCATACATTTACAGGATACAAAAAACCTTCCCGATTTCACTTTTTACCGAATTGAATTGTAATATGTAGTATAGAAAGTGAAGTGTATCATATAGTAAGCTCCGCCCGGCTTTAGCCTTTCCTTATATGTTTTTTAATAGCTAACATTCTAAAAACAATGTTTATGTGTAAGAAATCTGGATAAATGTGGAAATTATGATACTTACTCTTTGTAAAAGAAAATATTTTTCGTTTAAATAGCATTAAAAGTCCCATTACAAATTATATTACAAAGAATATATTGTTTTAGTTTGTAATAGCTGGCATCGTAACGAAGAAACAAGGCTTTCTTGAAGAAAATCTATGAATAAATGTAGAAGTTATGACCCTTATATAGAAAAAGGGGAATTTTAAAATATTTTGCGTCTACAAAGAGTATCTTAACTTCTAGATTTGTGCCAGTTAGAATTTAAGAACTTTAATGTTTGACATTTATAAAAAATGTACCCTTACAATGAAATTTCTTATTTTATGCTCACCAAAATTGTCTTTAGTTTGTATTTTTTGGTCTGTAATCAATATTTGATTTGAACTTGGATATTGTCCTGGCTCAAGACCATTTTGCATCTATATTTAATAGAATGCAAATTTATTTACAAATGGCATGGTGACATTTATTACTTGGCCGCAGACTACCACTATCAAAACAGCTTATATTTAAACTAGGAACACCTATGGTGAAAATAGGTCAGATCGGTTCAGATTTGTATGTAGCTCCCATTCGAATTTCGCTCTCGATTTGACTTTTTCTGGTCTAGAAATCACATATTTTTACAGATCTTCTTCTAATTCCACTAGAAACACCCATGGTGAATATACGTCAGATCGGTTCAGATTTACATATAGCTTCCATTCAAATTTCACTCCCGATTTCACTATTTCCACTCTATAAACCACATATTTTAACAGATCTTCTTCAAATCTTGCAAAATATCTTATATTTCAACTAGAAACACCCATTGTGAAAATGAGTCAGATCGGTTCAGATTTACATATAGCTCCCATACAAATTTCGCTCCCGGATTGACTTTTTCCGCCCCAGAAGCCACGTATTTTCACCGAATTTCTTCAAAATGAGTATAACACGTTTATTTGAACTGAAAGAACTAATTGTGAATGTTTGTCACTTCATTCCATGTTTGGATATAGCCCCGATACAAATATTTTTCTCGATTTAACAAGCCTTCCATTACCTGTTTGTTCTTTTAATTTTTTACTAAATTTAAAATTTTTGTCGTAAGTTTTTTTAATATCTGTACTCGCATTTTGGATATATTAGTCCAACCGTACCCACAAATATGTTCAATTAAAAATTTTGGAAAAACTCATAAAAGATAGAAAAAAAATGGGATTAAAGTATTTTGTTTTATTTTTTATGCAATGTTTAAATGTGAAAAATCTATGGATAAATGTATTTACAAATTCCTCAATTTAATTTGACATGCACCCACTTGTGTCGAAGCCAAAAAAAAAAATATTTTTTGTGTGCATTGAGGCATAAAACCAACACAAACAATTATTTTATGGATAATTTTTTTAACAAGTTTTTTACAAAAATTAAAATTTTAGTTGTAGGTACTCTCATTTTAGATATGTTGGTCCGATCGCTTATATGTTCAATTAAAGGTAATTATGATGTCTACAAATGTTGCGAATTACATTTCACATAGAAAGTCTTTCAGGAACAGCCTCCAAAAAATTGGATTTTTTTCGAAAAAAAAATCATAAAATATAGGAAAAAGTCGGAAAAAGTATTTTGTTTTATTTTTAAATAGCTTACATTCTAACGCAAAAAAAAACAATGTTTATGTGTAAAAATTCTATAGATATATGTAGAAGTTATATATATTGTTTTTAATTTTTGTTTAAATAGCGTGAGTCTAGGTAATTTGTTAAAAAATCTCTGCAAAGTCTTCTGAAAATTATAGACATTGAAAAATTAAATAATAGAAAAATTATTCAAAGCACTTTGTTTTAGAAATAAATATATGTATATATATGGCTTTTACTTTGAATGGATAAAATGGATAAAATGATTCATTGTTCTGTGTCATTAGGGGGGAATAGACCTAGTTTCTTATCATTTATTTTTTAGATAAATAATCTTTTGCTTTGAAGAAAAAATAATATGAAGCAATATAATGCAATTGATTAATGACGCTGCTCAGTTTAAAAATAGATATTGCCCATTAAACCAATGGCATTTTGTTGTTTGTGAAAAATGTTGGATGAACTGTATTGAATGCAAAAAAGGGCAAACACACGTGGTGGGCCATTTAAAATTTGAACTGCCGATTACTTTGAAATGCAGAATAACATTAATTTTTATTTTCAGGTTTATGTTTGACATTTTAAAAATGGGACGTTATACGCTCAAACAGAATTGGGAAATATTAAAAACTTACTTCCAAAGTAGTGAGTCTTTAACGTAAATTGTAAGAAATGTACGTGAAAATTTTTCAGCCTTCATGAAACTCATTTTCTTCTCGGTGGATTTATCAATAAGCAAAATTGCCGCATATGCAGAGATACAAGCCGACCGATTTTAAGCCGACAAGCCGTCGCCGCCGCATGTTTCTGCAAGAGCCGCGCCGCCGCCGATTTCATCGACTTCAACCACGCCGCCGATTTCATCGACTTCAACCACGCCGCCGAGACTTGACGGAGTTCTAACTCAGTCAAATCTTACTACTAAAATAGACAACCCACTTAAAATTACAAAAGAAAATATAACTGTCGACTTAGACAACCTTCCACTGAGAAATATATGGATCTTTCTTTGAATTTGGTATCCCACTATATGATGACGTCTATAGATTCTACTTTGATTTGAAGTCAATTCCAGTATGCGTGGCCATATGTTCCTATAAAACACAATAAACAACAGCTTCTCTATTGCGCTTCTTAGGGTGTCAAATTAGGTAGAGCTTTGTCGTTCTTTGGAAGGATTATGATATTCAGGATGTCTGGTCAAATATACCTCACATAAAAAACAGCAATTGCAAATATATTTATTAAATTAATCTATATTATAAATTTTGGGAATGGATTCCCAATCCCAAAACATAATTGTATGGGAACATTGGCTAATATTAACGTATATTGAACTACTTGCCAAAAATAAAAGAAACTGTATTAAAAACCATTACAAATTGTTCCTTCCATTTTCCCAAAATTGTCAAATAAATAGGGGTTATTGAATCACAGAACGAGCCGACAAATAAGCCGAAAGCCGCCGCCGACCCATTTGAGCAAAGCACTTTGTTTTAGAAATAAATTTATGTATATATATATGACTTTTACTTTGAATGGAAAATTTCACAGTTTTAAACAAAATATAATGAAAATAAATGAATTAACAAATAAAGGGTCAGCCATCTAACGTTTTTTTCAACTATTCAACCGTTGGACTATTATTTGTGGGGTGCCCGAGGCAGCCATTTGAATGAAATTATTTTCCATTATTAACAGGATGGATTGTACTTTCAAATAAAAAAAGAAATTTGAGAAAATATTCAGTAGTTTTTTTATAGCATTTTCAAAAAAAAAAAGTTATTTGGCGGACCCTATATGTGCGACTCACGAAAAAAACACTTGATTCACGCAGAAATTATACTCACGCACGAACATTTTTTCGTTCCTCACGTTCACGCACGTAAAATAAATTTTGGTCACGATCACGCGTGAATCACTTGATTCACGCAATTCACGTGAGTAGCGCTCATCTCTAGTAGGTAGCATAACATAAACAACTAACTATAAATAGTAAAATCCCACCCTATCTGTTCGGATTGATTCCTCTGAAAGTATAATATAATATACCCTAGGGTTTCTTTTCTAACTATAGGGTGGGCCATTTGAAACTTTAAATTAGAATCGGCTATAAAAAAAGTACTGATTTTTTCAAGTTTCTGGTTTTATTGGAAAAGTTGAACTTTGTCATTTAATAATATCATTCACATGTCTACCAAGACTTTCTCGGCATCAACCCAATTTTTCAGTACAGCCCAAAATCCACACCAAACAGTGACTCGTTGTGGATGCATTGACTTCTGGTTGTGGTTCTCTGAACCCCATATGCGCAGAGTTACAAGCCGAACCACTATTATCGGCGGCGGCGGCGCTACTCAAAATGGGTCGGCGGCGGCTTTCGGCTGATTTGTCGGCTCGTTCTGTGATTCGATAACCCCTATTTATTTGACAATTTTGGGAAAATGGAAGGAACTTGTATTGGTTTTTAATACAGTTTCTTTTATTTTTGGTAAGTAGTTCAATATACGTTAATATTAGCCAATGTTCCCATAATTTAATATTATTTTCCCATACAATTATGTTTTGGGATTGGGAATCCATTCCCAAAATTTATAATATGGATGAATTTAATAAATATATTTGCAATTGCTGCTTTTTATGTGAGGCATATTTGACCAGACATCCTGAATATCATAATCCTTCCAAAGAATGGTAAAGCTCTACCTACTTTGACACCCTAAGAAGCGCAATAGAGGAGCTGTTGTTTATTGTGTTTTATAGGAACATATGGCGCGGCTCGTGCAGAAGCATGCGGCGGCGACGGCTTGTCGGCTTAAAATCGGTCAGCTTGTATCTCTGCATATGCGGCAATTTTGCTTATTGATAAATCCACCGAGAAGAAAATGAGCTTCATGAAGGCTGAAAAATTTTCACGTACATTTCTTACAATTTACGTTAAAGACTAGTGAGACTGGAAGTAAGTTTTTAATATTTCCCAATTCTGTTTGAGCGTATAACGTCCCATTTTTAAAATGTCAAACATAAACCTGAAAATAAAAATGAATGTTATTCTGTCTTTTAAAGTAATCGGTAGTTCAAATTTTAAATGGCCCACCCTATACACGTGTCTGCCCTTTTTTGCTTTCAATACAGTTCATCCAACATTTTTCACAAACAACAAAATGCCATTGGTTTAATGTGCAATATCTATTTTTAAACTGAGCAGCGTCATTAATCAATTGCATTATATTGCTTCATATTATTGTTTCTTCAAAGCAAAAGATTATTTATCTAAAAAATAAATGATAAGAAACTAGGTCTATTCCCCCCTAATGACACAGAACAATGAATCATTTTATAATTAATTTTTCTTTGTGTTTCGGGTAAAACCCAAGCTTGTTATCCAATTTAAATGCGCTATGTTTTTTTTTTGTGAAGTAAAAAACGGATTAAGGGAATATACCTAGGAAGCACAACAACAAAGAGATGAAAAACAATTTGGCACATTTTATATAATACCATTATACATAGCTATATACGTAGAGAAATGAAAAAACGAAAATGTCAATATTTTAGAATTTTCAAAAAAATGGGATTGATTGCAACAAAGAACTAACTAATTACACACTTTTTGATAATTATTAAACAAATGTTGAACCGCATTGTTTTAAGACCCGTTGTTCTTTTTCTGAATAATAAAAAAATAGAGAAAAATACGAGAAGTACAAAGAAAGCCATTTTAATCCCAATAAAATAACAATTATATTTTGAAGAGCATTTTCCCAAGTGATTATAAACTAACATTTAGCTAAAATGCTAAATTGTTTTGCCTTCGTTAAGGCAATATTTCATATTTGTCATTTTTGGCGATTTTTATTATTAAAATTAATAATGGGCGATATTTCATAAATTCAATTCAGATATGGACATACCCCAGAGTAGAAAATCTTTAACCTTTATTCTGGGTAGCCAATGTTATATTTATGGGCGATTTTTCATATTGCAAATTACTCAATTTTTTTGGCGATTTGTCATATGAAAAATTAACCATTTTTTGGGAGATTTTTTAATTTTTGATTTTTCATTTATTTTTGGGCGCAATATAATTTTCTTTTTTGAACCATTTTTATTTATTTGGTCCAATTTTTATTTTGGGCGATTTTTCATTTATTTTTTGGGTGATTTTTCAAATCTTTTTTTCGTTTCATTCTCGTTTTTGGAGTAGTTAAAAGCGTCCGAATATCGCCACTGGGATATGCCCGCAATTTTTCATATAAAAAATAATTAAAGGGGGTTATATTATTACAAAGCGTATTATTTCACAATCTTCGGAAGTCTATGTTAGCATTTTTCTCATAGCTATGGTCTTTGATCGAAAGACAGAAATATTCTCACTCCATGTTACAAGAAAAGAAAGAAACACTGAGATAAGACTAAGAACATATCGAAATGCTCGTGCATATGACACATCATCAAGTGAAATACAATCGTCGTCGCCTCTTTCGTATGATGTTCTCTAGTCGTTGTTGTCAACAACGACTAGTCGTCATAGATGGTTGTTGCCCTTGCTGTTGTTGTTGTTTGCGGATTTCAACAAACTTATTTTTAATCAGTTTTTAACTATTTCATTAGTTTTAGTCACTTACACATGTACGTACGTACATACTCGTAGATCGTGAATACTTGTCTAGGTTTGAAGGTACTCCAGTCGCGCACACTGGGATAGATTGTATAAAGCGTATGGCGATTATTTGAAAATTAAAAATTTGCTAGTGTTTTTGCCCTTGCGACAAATCTAACGCGAAATAACTTGTTATAAGGGAATTTCACATAGTATTTGTTTCCTTCAACATGATATTTTTGAGATAGACCGATTGTTTATATTATTATACCCTCCACCTGCAGGATGGGGGTATACTAACTTTGTCATTCCGTTTGTAACACCTTGAAATATCGACCTGAGACCCTATAAAGTATATATATTCTTGATCGTCATAAAATTCTAAGACGATCTAGCCATGTCCGTCCGTCCGTCTGTCCGTCTGTTGAAAGCACGCTAGCATCTAAACGAAAGGAGCTAGAACGTTCAAATTTTCCATAAATGCGTCTTATAGTCGTCGATTGAAACGGGGCGAAATCGGTCCAAAGGGAAAATTTTTTCCCTCACAAGGACTAAAAATACCCAAATAATCCCTAATATTCTAGCGTATTTAAGCATGTTTTTTGAATATGTCTGTTTATATTTGCTTGATATTTGGTATGCGCATTCCCCTTATAGCAAAAAAGTGCACCATAAAGTGATTCTTATTTGTAGGGGGTGAAATGGGTCAAAAAAGGGATAAAAATGGTACATATTGAACGACAACAGCTAGAAACACGAAATTCGGCGTGTACATTCCTCTAATTTAGTAGATACATAGTATAAAAGTATTTTTTCCAAATTCGTACTTTTAAGGGGTAAAATAGGAATAGAGGGATTAAAATGGTACCAACCAAACGGCTGTACCTAGAATAAATTCGGTGTATGCATTCCTCTGACTGTGTAGACACGGAAAATAAACTGATTTTTCGAAATTCGTACTTTTTGGGGTCAAAATAGAAAAAGGGGATAAAAATAGTACCAATCAAATGACCGCAGCTAGAGTCATGAAATTCGGAGTATACATTCCTCTGACTGTGTAGACACGTAAAATAAACTGATTTTTCGAAATTCGTACTTTCAAGGGATACAATGGTACAGAGGGATAAAAATAGTACCAACTAAACGACTACAGCTAGAATGATGAAATTCTAATTGCGTAGAAACGTTAAGGGGGTAAAAATAGTACCAACCAAATGGGCGCAGCTGAAATCATGGAATTCGGTGTATACATTCCTCTGACTGCATAGACACGCAAAATAAAAAGTTTTTTTTTCAAATTCGTAATTTTTCTTTTACGGCAAAAATTGGTTGAATCATTAAGTTAGGTTATTTTGCACTATGTACGTCTGATAATGGATTTTCAAAATTTGTACAACTGTAGCACCCACTATCTACCAATATTTATGGTATTTAAGATTTTTGAAAATATAAATATAAGAATATTTATTTTTTGATTTGAAATAAGTAATGGTTTGAAATAATTAAAATATTATATTTATTTATAAAATCAATATTTGTATTTGTTTTGGTTTGGCTATATTCAAAAATTTATATTTTCCTGCAATATTACTGCACTTCTACGAAAACCGACAGCCTCTGTGGAATGCAATCCATGGTGGAGGGTATATAAAGTTCGGCCCGGCCGAACTTAACGCCGTTTTTACTTGTTTTTTTTTTTTAATTAGGTACAGCAGAAATACGGACGCGACAAATAGTAGTAATATTCGTTATAACAATTCAACTTTTAATAAAAATAAAAGAGGACAAGTTTACTTCAAGTTTTATAATAAAAAAAGTTGTCGAAATAAGGAAAAAATAAAGTTTAAAGCTATTAGTGTGGTTTGATTTCGTTTTTTGGGAGATGTCCATATAAATATTGTTTTTCTTCGTTACAATGTTATTTCATACAAATAAAACAAAATTCTTTTTTCCGATTTTTTTCTATTTTTTATGATTTTTTTCGTGCCAGAAAAAGTAGATTTTTTCGAAAAATAAATTAATTTTTTCCCAATTTTTTGAAGTTTGTTCCTAAACCACTATTTCAATGTGAATTTATAATTCGCAATATTTGTATCCATAATGTGTACATAAAACCGGATGTTATGGGACTTATATTTCCATAGTGGGAGTACAAATATTTAAGATACCTTTAACGAAATTTTAATAAAAAATTAAAAAAAATAAATAATAATAATAAAATATTTTAATATCGTTTTCGAATTTAGAAAGCCAAAATACATCAGAGTATTTTTAAAAAAAGGGCGATTTTTTAAAAGCTATAGGAAAGTTGTTCAAAAAAAACACATAAAATTCAGAAAAATGCATGAAATCTTTATTTGAATCGATAATACGGTCCACATAATTTAATGTTTGAAGATTATTTTATGCAAATGTTGACGTTGACTGCGCCTCAAATGGTGCATCCGCTTAGTCCAATTTTGGCATTTCCACGTTTTTGAGAATCGATAATTGATGGTCATCATTAACACTGGCCGATACAGCTGCGATATTTTCTTCAGTTCGCACTCTACGTAAGCGTGTTGGTTTAATGTCCAACAATGTAAATAGCCCGAATTGTCGCTTCAGTGGGTCGATTAAACTGACCATAAAAAGGAAGCGCGCGATGAACTTTCTTAACAGAGCACGCATTCTGATAATAAAATTCAATAATTTGCAAGCGTTGTTCGTTTGTAAGACGATTCATGGTTAAATTATAGACCAAACTGAATATGTTTGACAGTGAAACAAAACACGAAACGTGCGTCAGCTGTTTAAACCTTCAACAAAATTTTTTGTTGCACAGTGTTATAAAACCCTACCCTGTAGGGTAGATTCGTAACGATTGTTCGGAAATTTTTATATTTTAACTTTAATTTAGTTGATACTACAGAACCATAACTCAAAATTCACCTTTTTTGAAATTATCCATATTATGACAACATTTTGAATTATTTCAATTCCTATTAATTAGTTGTTTTGCCAAACATCACGTCTTTTGCGCACTGAGTCTCTAAGTCACAAATGAGCGATATCCAATGTTCAGTCGTGAAAACATGAATAAATTCTATTAAAATGTTGAAAATAGAAAATGATCAGCAGCTCACGTTTAACATTTTTCGTATTACAAATTCGGTATCGATAACGACGAGGCCGAGCATCCGGTGCTGTTTAATATATAGGGTGGGCAATGTAACATTCTAAATTATTTATCGGCTATAAAAAAGGTAATGATTATTTTTTCAAATTTCTAGTTTTATTGGAAAGTTTGAACTTTGACATTTAATAATGGAACACAATATTATTCATATGACTACCACGAATGGCTCGACAATATCAGTGCAGCCCAAAATCCACACCAAACAGTGACTCCTTGTTGATGCATTGCCTTCTCAATAGTCACGTGTGGGTTCTCTGAACGCCATATGCTTATTGACCGAGATGAAAATGAACTTCATGAAGGCTGAACTCGAAAATTTTCCACGTAAATTTCTTACAGGTTGCGTTAATGACTCACTACTTTGGAAGTAAGCTTTTTGATATTTCAAAATTTTTGTTCGAGCGAATAGCGTCCTATTTTGCAAATGTCTAAAATGAACCTGAAAATAATATTGAATACCTTTCAAAGTCAAAGTAATTGGTAGTTCAAATTTAAATGGTCCATCCTATACGTGTGTTTCCGTTACATCCCAGCAGAAACACCTGCTCCGTTTTCAGCAGTTTAGTAAGGGAAAGATGCACTCCCTCTCTCGCTTACTAACCTGTAGATTAACCACTTTTGTGGGGGACGTCTCGAAGTAAAGCATTTACTGAGATGCAATAATGACATGTCTAGTTTAAAAATAAAATACATCAGCCGGGATTTGAACATCAGACTCCTTTCATGATAGTCGTGTGCTCTACCCAATGCATCACAGCAAGTGAAGCGATATGTTCGTCATTTGCTTGTTAAATGCACGATGCAGAGATTCAGCTCTAACCGAATTTTTGATCTCTGTATGTTTACTTTATTGCACCCTCTACAATGGGTGCACCACTTCCATATTCTAGATAATTATTTGCTAAAGAAATATTTCGACCTTAGAGTATGTGTCTATACTTTGAGCTTGTTCACATTTCTAAGAAATTGTGTTTTTTCATTTCCAGACTAATTGTTTGATGAGTTTGCTTATTTATATTTAATTAATTTTAATTAACAACCATAAGCACCATAATTATTTATTTACTTATTATTATGAATGATTTATTGTAATATCACAACGGAATAGAAACCCTTGTCAACACTTAATAAGGAGGCATCAACTAGTCTGTTTAGAGAGACAAACAATACTATGCGTTTTCTGACGTATTTTGTCATTCTAAGCTCAAAAAGGATATTAAAAATGTGGATATATTTTTTATGTTTTTTTCCAGTCAGATAATGTTCAATTAAAGGTACTACTGGTGACTAAAAATGTTGTGTATATCATTGTATACATTTTCTGATATATTTTGGCTTTCTAAACATGAAAACGAACTTTAAAAGTTGTGTATATAATTTTTTTATTTTTTTTACTGATATTCCAAGGTGCCATTCATATTTGTAGTTTTATTCTGAAGTCAGATAACACCCTACAAATGGCTACAAATGTAGCGAATTTCGCTTTCACATAAAAACATTGACTTATTAAATCTCGAAAATTTTAGATATTTTTTTGGAAAACATCTTTATTGCTGGCATGAAAAAATAGAAATATGTCTTGTTTTATATTTTAATAGCTAACATTCTAACGAATAAAACAATGTATAATTTTTGTTTAAAAAGCGGGGAAACCCCTTTACTAATTATAGGGCCATTGGGCCATTTAAAACTTTAAATTAGAATCGGCTATAAAAAAGTACTGACTATTTTTTCAAATATATGGTTTTATTGGAAAGGTTGAACTTTGTCATTTAATAATAGATACAATATAATTCATATGACTACCACGACTGGCTCGGCAGTACCTCATCCGAGCAACCTCATTTTTTAGTACAGGCACACTAAACAGTGACTCGTTGTGGATGCATAGGCTTCTCAATACGTGGGAGTTAAAACGTTTGAGTTAAAAATAATTTCAAAAAATAGTAAAAAATAGAACCCATCATTTCACACACAATCACAAAAAATACATCTAAGAACACTACTTAAAAATTTAAAAAAATGATTAATGTAATCATTTCGAAAATCAAAATAAAAGAAATAAATTTGTAAAAAACCTAACGGGCGGTGCGTAACACTTCAAAGTAATTTAAATTATCTTCAAAACAAGATATAGTACAATAAAATCGATAAAGAATTTCAGGAGTTACAGGCGATTGAACGAACACTCCCTTTTGAAAAAAATCGTAATTTCACCACTATTAAATTGGTCATAAATCCTGAAAAATATTTTTTTATTTTTTATCTTTTCAAAAATGTTTTTATGAGAATTTCGAAAACAATCCAGGCTATCGAGATCAAAAATCATACCACTTGACATGGAATGACGCACATACCCAACAAGCAAAGTAATACGAAAACGATTCGAAATCGTATCGTCTAGAAGAAAAATAATATTGCGGCAACAATCATATTCGTATTGCGGAAGTTACCCCAATTGGAGGAGTTTGTGCGACGCGGGCGATACGCCAAGGCAATACGAATGCAATACATCCGGATGATAAATCGGCGATATTACCAGATTATCACTCGGAAGAAATCAGGATGATATCGCCATAATATCACCTGGAAGATAAAAGCGGGGTATCGCCAGATAACCACCTAGAAGACAAAAATACAATTTTACATATTTTCTATATTTTCATATTTCATGTTACAAAAATAATAATTACATGAAGTGAATAAAGAAATACAAAAACATTATATATGACAAGTACACATAAAACAACTAAGAGTAATAAATTAAATAGATGGACAATATAGAAATATAATATAAATAATAAGCTTATTTATACCACAGCTGTTTTCACCTTATGTTGTTTATTAATTCGGTCTTTCGCATGTAAAAAATGGACATTTTTGCACTTAGGTTTGGAAAGAACGAAACCATACACCTGAAAATCAAACAAATAAAATGCATATATACAAGCTATTTTATTAAAACTACCACTTAAAGGTATGTAAGTGCATGAATTAAGTAACAATTTTGAATCGATGGATTCTCTTTGGTTCCCATTCAAGTAAATTAGGTGACCAAGTTCAGTTAAAAGCTTTTTGAGATCATGCCTTTTCAAAAGTGTCACTCCTCCAATTTTTTTTGAAAACATTGTCTCTATGAAATGCTAAAAATGTGAATGTCTGATAAAATATTATGACCAAAGGATGTGTATCAATAATCAACTTACCAGATGACTTTTCATTTCGAACTTCAACTTGCAGTTTTCCGTTTACTTATAGCGTACTAGTTCATTTTTCAATGTACCAATAAAATGTGAAAAGATAGACGGATTTCTTTTACTATTTCCGAAACATTCATACGAAATATGACAACAAAATCAATATCACCAATATTTCCTCAAAATGATACAAGGGTGATATGAAAAAAATATATTTTCAATATTTTTCCATTTCTTTTCGTTCGTTTTTTTTTTTTTAATTTTAAGAGACTGTTCCTAAACCACTGTTTCTATGTGAAATTGAAATTCGGAACAAGTGTACACTGAAAGAATTATCTTTCATAATAATAATTTGCGATTTCATAAAAGGTTTTTATAAATTTATTTTTTTTTTTCTTAATTCATAAATAAAATGAAATATTTTATACAATTTTTCATAAACATTTCACATTGCATAAAACATTGAATTGGTGAAACTTCGTTTCATAAGATTAAAGAATGATTTCATTGTATTAAATAAACAATTCTTAAAGATTATGAAATATATCATAACCAATAAAATATTTGTGTTATGAAAAGTTTTTATAAATATTATGATCGGACGAAACAAGAGCTACTTGTGGTAATACACTTTCACAGTGGACAGCCTTATATTTTGTATTTTGAAATTTTAATATAAATATCAATTACCAATCAAATGACCGCAGCTAGAGTCATCAAATTTGGAGTATACATTCCTCTGACTGTGTAGACACGGAAAATAAAGGGATTTTTCGAAATTGGTACTTTTTGGGGTCAAAATGGAAAAAGGGGATAAAAATAGTACCAACCTAATGACCGCAGCTAGAGTCATGAAATTCGATGTATACATTCCTTTGGCTACGTAGACATGGAAAATAAAAGGTTTTTTCCAAATTCTTACTTTCAAGGGATACAATGGGTACAGAGGGTTAAAAATGGTACCAACCAAACGGCTACACCTAGAATAAAGAAAATCGTGGTATACATTCCTACTACAACTAGAATGATGAAATTCTAATTGGGTAGAAACGTCAAATAAAGAGATTTTAAATAGTCGTACTCTTAAGGGGGTAAAAAGGGTACCAACCAAATGGCCGCAGCTGGAATCATGGAATTCGGTGTATACATTCCTCTGACTGCATAGACACGCAAAATAAAAAGTTTTTTTCAAATTTTTGCCTTTTCTCTTACGGCAAAAATTGGTTGAATCATGAAGATAGGTTATTTTGCACTATGTACGTCTGATAATGGATTTTCAAAATTTAGACTTTTGGAATTAAAATAGAATGGAAATACAACCAACTGTAGCACCCACTATCTACCAATATTTATGGTATTTAAGCTTTTTGAAAATATAAATATAAGAATATTTATTTTTTGAATTGACGTATTGGTAGCCTTGCCTTATAGGCGTGGTTTGAAATAATTAAAATATTATATTTATTAATATTTTTTTATATTTGTATTTGTTTTGATTTGGCTATATAAAAACATTTTATTTTCCTGTAATATTACTGCAGTTCTACGAAAATGGACATCCTCTGTGGAATGCAATCAATGGTGGAGGGTATATAAAGTTCGGCCCGGCCGAACTTAACGCCGTTTTTACTTGTTTTAAATCCATTCCTGACCCACTGTGCGTTGGCGGTAGCTATTTTAGCAACAACAACAGTCATGTACCTACTCGTACATGTGTGTGGTTGTTTGGTTGGGTGGTCGGTCGGTGTGCACTTCTCTATGTAAAAGTATCAATAGAGTGCAGAGTGCAAAAAAAAACGAATCAAATATGGTGGCCGGCAGTGGGATTATTTATTTTCGAAGAGAACAAAACACTAGAAAAACAATAGCAGTAAATCAAAAAAAAAAAGATATCTTCTACTTAGCTACATATTCCGGACACATTCTCACACTCTGTTCGGATACCCACCCCACTGTCTGAGAACGCAAACAACAGAAACTGAAACGATTCCAAAGTAGAGATAAATCACTTTTCATTTCTTTTCTCTCGGCTATTTGCCGCTCTTTGCGCGATCACCGAAAGAAAAAGATCTTCCTTAGTGAGGGGTTAAACCGCGGTTCTTACCCGAATTCAGCTTCAGCTCATCCCAGCGACATACAAAAGAGACGAGGCCGTGGTTCGTGTGCCCCATCTTACCATCAACCGCTGTCGCAGTCACCGAGAAGAAGTTACATTCATTTCGCTTCGCCGTTCAGACATTCAAAACGTTTCTGAGCCTCTTGTCGATAAGATGTTAGTTTGTGCTGTCGTCTGATCTCCCTGTCGCCGCGTGAGTTAATGAATAATTTTGTGTTGTTGTTGTTGTTCGTTCGTTCGGCGTGACATTTATAAAATCTATTCAAAATAATAACAACAATACTTTTCACAACAAACCGGAGACGAAAGAAAAAAATAAATGTGCAAACAATACTATACAAAAAAATAAAACAGAATTATAAAATAAATTGTGCCAAATTAACATTGAATTTGAAATACTATTAAGTACGCGTACGTACGTACACGCTCGTTCGAATAAGCGGTCGGGTCGGTCTGTCATAGCTGCTGCCAGCAGCACGCCAACAAACCTCCTCCCACCCGGTTTAATCGTACTAATAATTTGTGGCACCGACGACGTCGTCATAGACGCCGCTGAATTCACTTCAAAATTCACTTCCCCGATACGTCATTGATTATTAAAACAAATAATTAAAACTAGTTTATTGTCGTGCGAACAAAGTGCTCAAGTAGACGGCGGCGAAAACGACGTCATATCTTGAAACATAATTTTCTGTAAGTATCGCAATGGGAGAATAATCCTATCCGTCATATTCTGAAAAAAAAAAAACTAATACAGTGCTCGAAGTGATCAAAAGTGAATAATTTTTCTACAAGGTCCCGTATGAAATCGGGATTCAATTTCATTCGCCTTTTTTAGGTATCAGAAGGAGAATGATCCTATCCATAATATTTTCAAAAATCTAATGTCGTGCAGGAAATGATCAGAAGAGAAATTTGTTTATAATTTTTGGTGGTAATATTTAAATCCAGCATCTGTCAGAATTTAAAGTTCCAGCTTTCGTGAAGCTATTCACTGAACATTTGTACTCAAATTCTCTTTACGTGCTAAAATTATGTCGAGTAATAGGGAAAAGACCCCCATTTGACACAAGGGATGCCTAATCTCAAATCGGCTGGCAAATGGGGTTCGGAAATCCAAATATAAGTCTAGGTACTCAAATAAAAAGAAATTTTTTTGAATGTCAAATCTGTCAACTTTGATAATTTATAGTCATGTTGACGATTTTTTTAGACAAAGTTTTAATCAATTTACAATTTTTCATTTCTCCTTTAAAATTAATCCATCAAGCAAAGTAATACGAAAGTAATTCGAAATCGCACGAATGACATTCGTATTGCGGATGTAACCTCAGTTGGAGAAGTTTGTGCGGTCAGGGCGATACCCCGAAGCAATAATTCGCGATGACAAAAGATTACACTATGAGACGAAAAAAGAAAAATTCTGAGTGCAAGTCGTTAATTTTTTTGTATGAATTGAGGCATGCTGATCTGGTTCATAAAATCAAAAATGTTTATGGATATATATTTTTTAATTTTTTACAATAATTCCAATTTTCGACAAAGGTACCTTAAAATCTATGGATAAGTGTAGAAGTTTACAGACACGATTAACTGGGCCTTGTTTTCTTCGTTAAGATGCCAGCTATTCATCCCTATCGCGAGTAAATGTTCCCTCAAAATGTGTTCACTTTCCACCAAGTTCCAATCGGCAATATTGTTCTCTGAATAATTCCCTTGTTCGAAAAAATTCCCCCTATCGTGAATGATTTATTTTTGTGGACTTTTTCACTAGGGTTTGTTCACTTTATTTTTGCTAGCGAACAGAACGGCGAAATGTTTATTTTTGTCTTCAAATATTTAATAAAACTAAAAATATTTATTTTACACGACTTCATGATCTCAGATTCTTGATATCCACCCTCTGCCAAGAACCGCTGTCAAGCACTGGGTTTTACAATTGGAGAAATCGCGGAACAACTCTAGTAGCAATTCTCCAAAAAACAAAAGCTTTTGCCTTTTAAAACGTTAACAACAAAAATAAATAAAACTAGGGAAAACCCTAGTCCTTGAGACTGAAAATTTGGATATATAATTACAGCTATATTCGTTTTTCTTGATCCGATCAGTTTGACATGATACCTCATATATATTGAATATTGCAATTGGACAATTGCATCTTCTAAAAATGTTGACAACCACTCTTTTTACAATTAATCGGGATTTTCCCCAAAAACACTACTTCGAATATATATGTGGTTCCTGAGGTGTTATTATTCCGTCATGTACATTAAAAGAGAGATTCAAATGTAGGTTTCAAGGCCTCGATCTTTGAAAGTCGAGCTTCCCCCATAATATTGTTGGATTCAAATCAAAAAGTTCTATCAATGGTGAAAATTTGGACCAATTCAGTGATGTGCAACTAAACTAGAGTTGTTCTTCTAATAAAAGAATAGTTCCATGTATAATTCCTGAATAATACATTTAATTAATATTGTTTAAGCTTAACATCCGACACAAAAATTGTTCAACTCTTCTTCTAGCTTTTTACGCTCACTGCGCAATAATAATTTATGAATTTTAACACAGCTGTTCATTTTCGATACATCACTACAGACAGATTCGAAGTGAACAAACTGTTCCTTATTATTCACGATAGCATTTTCCACTTCCCGTGAAGTGAACAAATTCCACGTATTATTCGCGATAGGGGTGATTACAAACTAAAATAAAATATTCTGTTAACCAATTTGGAAAGGGAGCGAGTTCATTTTGCATTGCTTAATACGGATTTCCAATAAAAAGACAATTTTCTTTTATTGTTATCAAAAATTTAAAATAATCTTCATACGAAATATGACAACAATATTTTTTTCAAACATTCTCTTATATTTCTCTAAGATGAAAAAAGAAGATATGACAAAATATAACTTTGATTATTTTCTTCGAAGTGATAAAAGGAAGATATGACCGCACTATATTCTTGGGGGTCTGTATCGACGCCTACATACAAGTAGTAGACTCAGCATGTTCTTTACATTTTTTAATTTCTATGATCTTTAACTTAAATTTTATAAAATAAAATTGGAACGCCCCTCCTGCAAATCCCTATTTTCAGAATAACCACACTATTGTTCGGAGGCGTCGATATCATATGAACATTTGTAGGGAATACTATTATAGTGGAACCACAACTTCTATGGATTTTATTAGTTTGTTTGGGTTAATTTTTTGTATGATTTGGCAGTTTTGCAGACTCCCCAAAGCCAGCCCGCCCACATAAAAGTATTTCTATTCAAATTAAAGGAATTTTCGTAGGAAATATATGGGGCCCGAGACCAGGCCAGGGCCCTGGCCTATTAAAAATTGGTCTGTAAATAAATTGGGATAATTTAATGATATAAAGTTATCGGACATTAAAGATTGCACTTTTATTGTAATTCAATATGGAAAATGGAAAACAAAAATAAAATAAATTTTTTTCGATAACTATCTTAGTTGTCGAAATTGAAAAAATCGATATTTCATAAAAAAAAAGAAAACAAAAGAAAATAAACTTTTTGATAACAATAGTAGTTATCGAAGTTAAAAATTGGAAAACATTATTATTGTGGTCGCTACAAGTTATCGAAATTGAAAAAAAATTTATTCAAATTAAAGGAATTTTCCCAGGAAATATATGGGGCTCGAGATCAGGCCAGGGCCCAGGCCTATTAGAAATTGGTCTGTAAATAAATTGGGATAATTTAATGATATCAAGTTATCGGACATTAAAGATTGCACTTTTATTGTAATTCAATATGGAAAAATGGAAAACAAAAATAAAATATTTTTTTTCGATAACTATCTTAGTTGTCGAAATTGAAAAAATCGATATTTCATGAAAATAAAAGAAAACTAAAGAAAATAAACTTTTTCGATAACAATAGTAGTTATCGAAGTTAAAAATTGGAAAACTGAACACATTATTATTGTGGTCGCTACATGTTATCGAAATTGAAAAAAATTGATTTTTTACGTTATATTATTTTGAGCTCATTAGAATAAAAAAAAACAATCAAAAATCCGGGTAATGTTTTCAATATAGAAAAGCAAAAGGATCGGAAAAACTGACTTTTACGGGAAAACTTTGGCAGGAAAAATAAAGAAAACATTTTCCAAAAATTGTACAATGTTCCCATATTTGCAATTGTTTGAGTTAAAACACTTTTGGTATAAGAAAATTATATATTCTTAAATTAGCACGACTATGCAATTGACGCAACATCTCTATTGTCCCATTTTATATTGTGGGCGACAATTTGTGAAAAAGAATAAAAATGACTGAATCACTGAGACGCATCTTCGTCTACATTTACTTTTAGTTCACTTTCCATTTTAGTTTTCTAGTTAAGTTCTAAGTGACAGAAGAGCGCCGCTAATGAAAAAATAAAAAATCGCGCGAATATTCTAAAATAATTTTGATTTTTATTTTTATACACTCCACGAGAGTATTATGTCTTTGTGCATTTGTTTGTAACACCCAAAAGGAAGAGCGATAGACCCATTGTTAATTATACCGATCGCCTTAGAATCACTTTCTGAGTCGATTTAGCAATGCCCGTCTGCCTGTCCGTCTGTCCATCTATTGTTGTAATCACGATACAGGTCGCAATTGTAGCCAGAACTAAACGAAACTTTGCACAACGAAGTTTTACGGGACAAGGACGAACGCTATTTAATTTGAAGAAAATCGGTTCAGATTTAGATATAGCCCCCATACGAATTTCACTCCCGATTTGACTCTTTTCACTCTAGATACCACATATTTCAAAAGATTTTCTTCAAAATTGGCAAAACATCTTATAGTTCAACTAGACACACCTGTGGTAAAAATGGGTCAGATCGGTTCAGATTTATATATAGCCCCCATACAAATTCCGTTCCCAATTTGAATTTTTCCGCTCTAGAATCTACATACTTTAACAGATTTTCTTCAAAATTCGCAAAACACCTTATATTTAAACTAGAAACATCTGTGGTAAAAATGGGTCAAATCGGTTCAGATTTATATATAGCTCCCATACAAATTTCGTTCCCAAGTTGAATTTTTGCGCTCTAGAATCCACATATTTTAACAGATTTTCTTCAAAATTGGCAAACCATCTTATATTTAAAATAGGAACACCTATGGTGAAAATAGGTCAGATCGGTTCAGATTTATATATAGCTCCCATACAAATTTCGCTCCCAATTTGAATTTTTCCGCTCTAGAATCCTATTTTAACATTTTTTCTTTAAAATTGGCAAACCATCTTATATTTAAAATAGGAATACCTATGGTGAAAATAAGTCAGATCGGTACAGATTTATATATAGCTTTCATACAAATTTCGCTCCCAATTTGAAATTTTCCGCTCTAGAATCTACATATTTTAACATATTTTCTTCAAAATTGGCAAACCATCTTATATTTAAAATAGGAACACCTATGGTGAAAATAATTCAGATCGGTACAGATTTTTATATAGCTCCAATACAAATTTCGCTCCCAATTTGAATTTTTCCGCTCTAGAATCCACATATTTTAACAGATTTTCTTCAAAATTCACAAAACACCTTATATTTAAACTAGAAACATCTGTGGTAAAAATGTGTTAGATCGGTTCAGATTTATATATAGCTCCCATACAAATTTCGCTCCCAATTTGACTTTTTCTGATCTAGAAACCACATATTTCATCGGTTCAGATTTGCATATAGCTCTCGTACAAATTTCGTTCCCCCAGAAACCGCGTATTTTCTAAGATTTTTTTTTAATTGAGCATAACACGTTATACTTCAACTGGAAGTACTTATTGTAAAAGTTAGTCACTTCATTCCATGTTTGGATATAGCCCCAAAACACATATTATTCTCGATTTGACAAATTAGACCAGGTCATATTAACCTGTGATTAGGAAACATACAAAAAATTTTCCCGTTTTCACTTTTTTACTGCATTGAGTTGTATTCCGATAGAAAGTGGAGTGTATCATATAGTCGGCCCCGCCCGACTTTAGTCTTTCCTTACTTGTTTTCATTCTAGTTTTTTGTTTTCTTACATATAATTTTTAATTTTGTTTTAAATAAAAGTAGACAAGACAACTATGGATGTTATCGATTACAGAGACAGCTACTTATATCTAAATAAAGTTATAGATTTGTTTTCTAAATTTCGATTTTGAGTCCTTTGGAACGAAAAAACATAATTTATATCGAATTTCGATAATTTTGGATGTTATCGAATACTAAAAAGTTATCGATTTCTTCTAAATTTTGATTTTGACAAAATGGTTTCTTCAAACCTTCAACAACTCGATAACATACTCTCCCCGTCATTCATTAAAATGTTTTAATGTTTTGGGAGATTATGATTTTGACTAACATTTTCAACATTCCAAATAAATCATTGTGTTCGACAGTTTTTATATTTTTATGTAACAACTAGATTTTTCACCCGACGTTGCTCGGGTTCATTCTTCCCTATTCGCCTACTTCTTATGTTTTTGAAGATAAAATTAGTATTAATTGATATTTTTAAAGTATAGTTTGTGTGGGTAGTACCACGCCCATTTGTCCTACCATGACCTAGAAACCATCTTCTGTCCACTGGTTAGCTACAGTAAGATTTTCAG
This sequence comes from Polietes domitor, assembly GCA_947397865.1. Classification (NCBI taxonomy): domain Eukaryota; kingdom Metazoa; phylum Arthropoda; class Insecta; order Diptera; family Muscidae; genus Polietes; species Polietes domitor. The sequence continues at coordinate 133,759,737 of OX377618.1, forward strand.
GCGAATCGGTCCACCGGTTTGGCGTTCGATACGGTGATTTTTATATATATGGTTCCCTATTTGGCTCCCTGGGTCCCCAATTTGCAACTTATTTTTCGTGCTTCTGTCTTCTTCGAGTAAGTCTTTTTTGAGTAATGTCTTTAAGAGCAGACAAAAGCGCTTTAAAAACATCAACAAAGCTGTGCTTTCAGCGAAACAAACAAGAAATTCCAGTCTCATCCATTTCAATACACTTTCAGCATGATTTGGCTTATTACAGTATTTTGGTTTTTGGATGTTCATATAAAGCTGTTTTATAAAAACAAAAAATGTTTTTTGTGTGTAAAAATATATTTTATTGTGGGTAAGTTGCTTAAAAAATAAATATTTATTCTTCGTTGAAGATAGTTTCACTATTTGAATTATATCCTGAGATAGAAATATCTGATCAACCCAATATTCAATTTCGTCCCACTAATTGAGGAAACTACTTAATCAATAATACGTATTTCATACTTATAAACATATATGACGACAAATACGTCATCAGCAATTGCTCAGTATTTGTATTTAGTATTCAAGATCAGCAACTTGCGCACTCACACACGTCTTATTCACCCGCTCCATTGTAATCCAATGCATAGATATTAGATATGAATTATCTGCGATGTTTCTGATGGGCCTTTTTCTTTATCCAAGTTCAAACGGTTTGCTTTGTTTCGCCTCTTCCTATATCGAACGAACGAACGATATCATCTTCATGGAAACATGTGCAAACACGGGTTCTAATATTCCCTCAAGCCATCACTCGTCGTATTCTCTTTCAGTACCTTCTTCTTCTTTGTTAGACTCTGAAATTGATTATAAACTGTTTCTTATCGAATGTTCTCTACTTAAGACCTGTTTTTCTTTGTATAAATCCTCAATCGGGAAATAGCCGAAATACATACAAATGAAATATAGACATGTTGTGTGTACATATGTATGTTGCCAGTAGTGGTAGTAGTATTTATTCAAGTGTGTAGTTTTGTTTTGAAATTTCTGCTGTTTTTGTTCGAAACTTTTTTCTTTGGTTTACTTTAGACATTATTTTTTGTAAATTCTGAAACATCATGGTGTTGAATGAAGCCGGTTTTCGGCATTCAAAGTTCTTTTTGCCGACCAAATGAAATAAAGTTCTCTGATTATATGCCCTTTACAATGATAATGACAGAAATATTAATTATGCAAATGAAGTGCGAGAAAATATTTTTTCCATGTGACTCGAATTTGTATTTGGATTGCATATCATTTTTTTGTATCTTAGAAATAGAAACAATAAGATAAAATGTATGCAAAGCATTGCATTTTGCGGGCACACCAGACGGCCTCTTAGAAGTTTCTCATCAATGGTCAGACATCATATCACCATGGACATTTTCTGGCCTATCAATTTTATAGCTATAACTACAACCCCACATCCAAATTCTTATATAGTAGTCACATTGGTAACAATGAGAATTACTTTGTTTATTTATTCAGCGAACTAAGCTTGAAGCAATCTATCAAAACAATACATTTCTTAAAATTTTACCGAATATTATTATTGTAGCGTCATCCATGTTGTTGGTACCATTTTGTATCCCTTTCTACCAAATTTCACTCACAAAAAGTAAGAATTTTGAAAAATATTTTCTTAGTCGCATTCGTGCTGTAAAAGTAATGACCGTTCCGAATTTCATGATTCTAGGCCCAGTTGTTTGGTCTGGGCTGTGGTACAATTTTTATCCCATTTAATCCCTTAAAATTACAAATTTCGAAAAATGTCTTATCAGTGATTTGCGATGTAAAACGAATATATATATATATATATATATATATATATCGAATTTCATTATTGTAGCGTCATCCGTGTTGTTGGTACCTTTTTTATCCCCGTTTACCTATTAAAAGTACGAATATCAAAAAATTCGGTCATTTTGCGTTCCTAAGGGTTTTGAGTTATGTACACACCGAATTTTATTATTCCAGCTCCATCCGTTTGATTGGTACTATTTTTATCCCTTTTTACCCGATATCACCCACAAAAAGTACGAATTTTGAAAAATATTTTTTTGGTCGCATTCGTGCTATAAAAGTAATGCCCGTTCCAAATTTCAAGATTCTAGACCCTGCCGTTTGGTCAGGGCGGTGGTACAATTTGTATCCCATTTAATTCCACAAAAGTACAAATTTCGAAAAATGCTTTCTTATTAGTGATCTGCGCTGTAAAACGAATATACACACCGAATTTCATTATTGTAGCGTCATCCGTGTTGTTGGTACCTTTTTTATCCCCTTTTCCCTTTAAAAGTACAAATTTCGAAAAATTCCTTCATTTTGCGATTCTAAACATTTTGAAGGATGTACATACCGAATTTTATGGTTTCAGCTCCATCCATTTTATTAGTACTATTTTTATCCCTTTTTACCCGATTTCACCTCCAAAAAGTACGAATTTTAAAACATATTTCTTGGGCGCAAGCTATAAGAGGAATTTTTTTACCAAATTTCAAAATTCTAGTCCCAGCCGTTTGGTCATTGCGGTGGTACAATTTGTATCCCTCTTTAACCCATTTTACCCCTTAAAAGTACGAAAAGCTCCCCTCAAATCTCTTCGCTTTAAGATAAATGTACATACCAAATTTCATGATTGTAGCTTCAGCCATGTTTTTGGTACAATTTTTTCCCCTTTTTGTCCCATTTAACCCCCCAAAAGTACGATTTTTTAAATGTCACATTTTTAGGGATGTCTTCTTGCCGCTAGAGGAATATCCATACTAAATTTCAAGATTCTAGGCCCAGCCGTTTGGTCATTGTAGTGGTACTATTTTTATCCCTTTTTACCCGATTTCACCCCCAAAAAGTACGAATTTTGAAAAATATTTTCTTGGGCGCGTTTAAGCTATAAGAGGAATTTTTGTACCAAATTTCAAGATTCTAGACCCCGCCGTTTGGTCATTTCGGTGGTACCATTTTCATCCCTTTTTAACCCATTTTATCCCTTAAAAGAACGAATTTCGAAAAAAATCACTTCATATCTGATTTCTACACTGTAAGAGAAATGTACACACCAAATTTCATGATTCTAGCTTCAGTCGTGTTGTTTGTACCATTTTTGTCCCTTTTTTCCCTTTTTGTCCCATTTAACTCCCCAAAAGTACGATTTTTTAAAATGTCACTTTTTGGGATGCCATCATGCTGCAAGAGGAATGGACATACCAAATTTCAAGATTCTAGGCCCAGCCGTTTGGTCATTGCGGTGGTACCATTTTTATCCCTTTTTACCCCATTTCACCCCTTAAAAGTGCGAATTTCGAAAAGAGAAATGTACACACCAAATTTCAAATTTCACTCAGTAACTCAATCACGCAACTCTTTTATATATATAGATTAGTCAACATAGGTCAGAAATCTTTAATAATTCCAAATGCTCTGCAAATCTGCATTTATTAGGGAGATTTTAATCTGTGGACTGGTATCGCTCATTTATAATCCTCATTTATTTTATATACTTGTTCCCAACCTATGATAACGGTAAAAGTGTCAAATTAAAGAGGAGAATATCTATTAAAATTACTTCAAATATCATGCTTCTGTCTGTAGAAGTTCAGCATTAACATCTATATCAATTTTACCCCCTAGTTTTTCTAATTTATTCATATCTTGCTTTTTAAGAAACAAAACTTTAAATAGTTCTTAATACATATAGAAGCTTGACATTTAAAGTATTTTTAGCACATATTCTCTTCTTTGATTTTGCATTTATACCGATGTCATAGGGTGATAATAAGTATTAAACATAATTTTTGAAAAATTGCATCCTTTGGAACTTTTGGTAGACCTTTTAAGGGACAACAGAATGAGAAAATGAAAAACTAAAAACGCCAAATAAATCTATTTCATCTATAGTTTCAGATGTATGAAATCTGGTTCAAGTGTAATATGGACTATCGGACAGTGTTATTAGACATATTTGTGGGAAAAATTAACTCTCCAGTCTTGTCTCTTTCTTTATTATTTTAGTGATATATGACCACATATCCTAACGTTACAATTACAACACATACTCTTTGTCTATCCTTGGTTTGCAAGAATACACAAATTTGAATAAAATGGGTCAAAGAGGTGTTATAATAGAAAATAAGATACTTTATACAAAAGAAAACATATCGATAATTTACACCAGATTTCATTGCATCGATGGAAAATATTTCATTTGAACTCGAAAACGATATTAAAAAAAATATTGTTTTTTTTTTGAATTTTTCACTAAAAATAAAATTTTCGACCTTCGAACTTTTCACATTTGTACTATCATATTGGATATATTGGCCCGATTACACCTGCTAATATGTTCAATTAAAGGTAATTATGATGTCTACAAATATAGCGAATTACACTTTCACATCGAAACAGTGGTTTAGAAATAGCCTCAAAAAATTTGGAAAACATTTTGTTTTTCGAAAAAAAATCATAAAAAATTAAAAAAAAAAACTGAAAAAAATACTTTGTTCTATTTTTGAATAGCCGATCAAAAAACAGTGTTTATATGTAAAAATTCTATGGATAAATGTGGATGTTATGATACTCTTTGTAGACACAAAAGAATTAAAAAAAATCATGATTTTTTAATTTTTTTAACTTTGCCTTACGGAAGATGTTTTTATCCATAAAGAAATAAAAGTAAAATGACAACCCGGGTGGGTATTAGTAAGGCGAAAGTTAAACAGTGCGAAAGTCCCATTACAAATTATATAAAAGAATTTATTCCCAGAAAAAAACTCGGAAGTAGTTCAAAATGAATGACATTGTTCATTACTCCTAAATCATGCATTCAAGCTAATTCATTCTAAACAGTTTCTCAAATGCGAATAAATAAATTATATTAGAATCTTCTCTTTCAACAGAATTAAATTATATATATTTATTTTTTCATTTCATATCTTCATTATAGAAAATGAAAAAAAAACTAAATATTATAAAAATATAATTCTGTTGTGTTGTATGTTAAATGACTCATTATGATTTGTGCAATCGATTTAATAATCTATCTAATGGGCAGGATAGAATTGTTTATTTGTACAATTTCGATCTCAAATATTTTCTTTATTGGATAATTTTGGTGCGTCATAAATATACTGTACTAATGGGTCCATTTTTCGTAGATAAAGAAGGAACAATTGTTATAAATTGAGAACATTTTTAGAATATAAAATGTTGGTGAAATTTTTTACATTTTTAACAATAATTTTAAAAATTTTAAAATCTTGTTCATTTTTAAAACACTAAAAACTACTTAAAAGTATTTATATTTTAAATCGGAGAGAGAACTTAAGAATTGCGAAGAATTCGACAAGAGAAACAAAAACTGCCACAAATAAGCATATTCCAGAGAGACTTCTTTCAAAGAAAATACATTAAATATCCTATATTTCCTATATTCATAAAGAGATGTTGCTAACGTATACTTTAAAAGAAAGTGTATGAACTACTCTTTTGATTAGCAAAAATGAGTAAAGGCAGAGCATTACAGAATTCAAGAAAATATGTGAAATTTCAAGATTTTTTTTCAAGCTAAGGTCACACTCGTGACGCTGTAGTTTGTTGTATATCTCCCATATTTAAAACACTAAGGCATATTTATATTTGCAATAATATTCCGATTAACGTGCCGTTTTCAATTGGCAATATAATACAAATCTCAGTTAATTAACATATTTAAGCAAAAGTGTCACACCCGTTCCAATGGATTCACCCTAAACTAATACATGCTAACCTAAGCATGCAATTTAAAGTATTTTTAATAGATATTCTTCTGTTTAATTTGACGCGTATACCGGTATCTTAGGGTGCGAATAAGTATTTAATATGTTTTTTTTGAAAAATTGTTTCCTTTGGAATTTAGTAGTCCTGTGAAGGGGCAACAGGATGAGGAAATTAAAAACTAAAGACGCCAATTAAATCTGTTCAAGTGTAATATGAACTGTCGGACGGTGTAATCTGGGAGCAATAACAATCTTTAAATTGTAGTATGAAATTAATATTTTGATTTATTGAAAACCACGGAATTATCAAATGAATTCTTATTGCTTCTAAAAACATCCTCAAATGTTTGTGTATTTTTCAATTAAATTCTTCAATTAACACCGTTGTTGTTCCTTATTTAAAACAGTATACGCTCTCTGATGTATCCATGAGACACCGATATATAAAATATCTCTCACACGCTGTTAAAAATATAACTAACAGTAGGGCGGTGATTGTACTAAATGCTAACAGTGCTGTTATACTGATTTTTTGGGCATTTCGTGATTGATTTCGCATGCAGTCTGAAAAGACTATTAGCAACATTAGATAATTAATATTTCATTTTCACTCAATGGTGACATATTGTTTATTTTTCCAATTTTTTTATGTTGTGATTGAAATGAGTTGATTTTATTTGTTCCTACATCCAAAAATAATTGATTTTTAACAATTAATCACATCGAATATTTCAGTTAACATTGCTGTTATACTAATGTTGCGCTCAAACTAGCAAATCAAGAGTAAAATTTCCACTCTCAATATGTAGATACTCTCCTCTCTGTACCAATGTATGTATGTATATTTATGAGAAACGAAATTTTGAATTATTTATTTTGGAAGGAATGAAATTAAGCAACATTGAGTAAGGTTAAGTTTTCATTTCTTTCATATGCGTACATACATATGTATGTATGTATATGAATCATCGAGTTCTGATCAAATGGACATTATATTTATGTATGTATGTGTGCATAAATTTGTTTTTATTTTGAAATTGTGCAATACGAAGCCAAATTATAAAATAAACATATTCTTATTGAGATGATTTTTATTCAGCTCGAAGCAATTTATTTCAACTGCCACATACATTTGCACATATGCGTAGTATTCTGCACAACTAATTCGTATTTAGCTATGATCGATAACTGGAAGTTTACTATCAGCTAGTTGTATTTAATATTTATGAAAATAGTCATAGTCATCAATACTAATTATATTAGTTGTTTAATTGTCCTCAAGGTTTTGCCCTTTACCTCGAAAATACATATTTGTAGTACGTAGACAAATAATTATTAAATAATATATAATATATTTTCGATACGGTAGAACCCCAAATTTTATTAGGTTCTGGGAAATAATGCATGAGCCAAAAAATGGTGGTGGGTGGGTCAAAGGCGAGGGAAAATGGATAAAAATGCAAAAAAGCTCCAAAACTGCCTCGGAGTTACCCCCAGAGGGGTTAAATGTAAGACCGACCCCCATTAATTTTCCCTCCCCAATATTTTTTCGAACACACATTCCCCCTATTCCTACACCTAAAAGGAAGCGAGATAGACCCATTGTTAAGTATACCGATCGGCTTAGAATCACTTTTTGAATCGATTTAGCAATGTCCGTCTGTCTGTCCGTCCGTCTGTCTGTCCATCTATTCTTGTAATGACGATACAGGTCGCAATTGTAGCCAGAACCAAACGAAACTTTGCACAACGATCGGTTCAGATTTAGATATAGCCCCCATACGAATTTCACTCCCGATTTGTCTCTTTTCACGCTGGATACCACATATTTTAACAGATTTGGTTCAAATTTGGTAGAATATCTTAAAACCATGATAAAAATGTGTTAGATCGATTCAGATTTGGCCTTTTCTGCTCTAGAAACCATATATTTTATCAGATTGTTTTCAAATTTGACAAAACATCTTATATTTAAACTAGGAACACCTCTGGTGAAAATAGGTCAGATCGGTTCAGATTTATGTTCAAATTTCGCTCCCGATTTGACTTCTAGTGCTCTAGATACCACATATTTTAACAGATCTTCTTCAAATATCTAATGTTTCCACTAGCAACACCCATGGTGAAAATGGGTCAGATCGGTTCAAATTTATATATAGCTTTATATTTATATTCGCTCCCAGCTTGACTTTTCCCCACAGAAACCACGTATTTTCAGAGAATTTCTTCATATAAGCATAACACGTTATACTTGAACTGGAAGAACCTATTGTGTAAGTGGGTCACATCATTCCATGTTTGGATATAGCCCCGATACAAATATTCTTCTCGATATGACAAATTGGGTCGGGTCATATTAGCCTATGATTAGGACGCATACACAAATCCTTCCCGTTTTCAATTTCTTAACGAATTGAACATTATTCGGATAGAAAGTGGAGTGTATCACATAGTCGGCCCGACCGACTTTTGCCTTTCCTTACTTGTTTTTGTATATTTTTTTGTAACATCAAAGCCCAAAACTACCCCATTAATTTTCCCTCCCCAACATTTTTTTCCAACACATTTACGCTCTATTCCTACTGCTTAATGGGTCTCCCATAAAAAAAATTAAATTTTTACGTCCCATTTTGCAAATGTCAAAAATAAACCCCTGAAAAATAAAAATGAATGCTATTCTACCTTTCAAATTCAAAGTAATCGATAGTTCAAATTTAAAAATTTAAATGGCCCACCCTGTTCAATTGAGATAAAGGGTGTTTTTTATTGGGGTATAGAACTTTAAGTTGGCATCACTTTTTTAACTGGCGGCCATTTTGTCAGCTGTCAAGTGATTAATATTTAGTTTGGTTTGCCATTTCATCATGAACAGGTTGACAAAAGAACAACGCTTGCAAATCGTGCAAATTTATTTCGAAAGTAATGGTTCAGTTCGCGAAGTTCACCGCAAGCTCCGTCCATTTTATGGTCGACATAATCGTCCATCAGAGCAATTAATTCGGTTAACCATGGATCGTTTTCGCACTACGTTTACTCTATGTGATAATACGCATCCGCGGAGACGTCGAACAGTGCGCACCGAAGAAACAATTGCCGCTGTAGAGCAAAGTGTTGAAGAGGACCCGAATGAATCGATTCGCCACCGTGCACAGCAATTGGAGCTTTGGAAAATTGGACCTGTAGAATTGGCTATATTCGAGCCAGCCGCGGCGGCCACATGCCCGAAATCATATTTAAACATTAATGGCATAAAATTATCCTTCCAATAAAGCCAAATTGATGGACATTAAAACGATTTTCTTGTGTTTTATTTCAATTCGAAGTTCTATACCTCAATAAAAAACACCCTTTAAAAGTATTATATTATTTAAATTTAAAAGATTTTTGCGCTATTTATGCAAAAAGGTGAAAAATGAATTACTAACTATTAATTAAATTAAAAACAACCAACCCTGGGTAGTGGTGGACATCATGCTTCCCAACAACATCAAATCAACAACATAATATGGAAAATTTTGAAAATGTTTACGGTGCTCTCCTGTGTTACATTCCAAACGTTCCAATCTAACAGATATAACTGTTTTGTTTTTTTTTTTGTTTCTTCTTACCAAAAATTCATCAATTATAATTTAAATGGTTTGAAAGGGGAGGGGTCAACGACTGGCAAATTGTGTTGTGTAGTCATGTATGTATGTATGTATGTTACTGTATATATTAGCATACATAATACACAAATAAAAACAGATTTTGAATATGTTTATATTTATTATGGGATTGGAGAGGATTAAACCATTACAAGTGGAAGATGGATTTATTTGTTCGAAGCAAAATAGGTGTTGTCTAAACAAACTCAATGCAAGAGATTGAGTTTAAAAGATAACTTTATGACAGAATTGGTCGTGATCTTTTAGAATAATCAAAAATCTCAACTTTCAATAAAAACAAGTTAAGGCCTATGTATTTTAAGCCAACTATAATATTCAAGATATGTGGAAAAACCCGGAAAACCATTAAACTAAATTGATGGAATTTTACCTATCCGAAGGTTAGACTACACCTGAACCTAGCAGCTTCTGAAAGCTGCTAGGTTAGAAAAAAAATTTTCATAAAAAATCTCTTGATACCTGTTAAATGTACAAAATGTATTCGAACAATAGTTTCACCAACCAACCAATATCGATGGCTGTTGCCTATTCTTATAAACGAAAAGTTTGTTATTTTGATTTGTTGTTAGTTCTCTTATCTACAACAATAACAGTGGCAACAATAAACCAATAAAGTATTTGATTTATATTGGGCTTTACCGGCTACAGAGCAAATTAAATTTTGGTTTTTGAAAAACAAAAAAACTTTGGCTGTCGAATGGTTTTAGAAGGAAATTGGGAGAGTTTAGAACCCTCACAGTCCTCACATTACTTTTATGTTCACTTCTAATAATAAATAATAATAAATAAATAATGACTTAGTAGTTTTCATTTTATTATATTTACCTCCCACACAAAATTGTTGAAAATGGGATTTAGTCGTACATAATTAATTCGTAAGTGTAGCCGTAATTATTTTTCAACTTTTGGTATTGCTGCGAGTATGCGTTTACTTCCAATGATAATTCGAAGGGTTGTCTGTGCTGAACGATTTTACATTTGGCTTAATATTATTATTATTTGGCAACAATGGGTTTTGCATGACAATTATAGGTACAGGGTCTTATTAATAAAGATGAAATTGAAATTTTAGCGTACCCGTCTAAAATTTTGTAACTACTTACCCAGGTGTGTGATATTTATTTGGTTCGGCTGCTGGCAGGGCAGACGATCGTTTCAAGGGACGCTTCTCCCCCTTCTCAATGCCCAGTGCAATGATCAAATAATAACAAGTAATCAAAGGCTAAAGTAGGGCGGTGTCTACTATATGATACCCAACACTTTCTACCCCATTACAATTCGGTGAAGATTTCGGCATGTGCTCCACATCATAGACCGTTGAGACCCACTTTCACGACGTATATTTCCAGGTGAAACATAACGTGTTGAGATCAAAATCTGTTAAAATATGCAGTTTCTGGTGTGGTAAAGGTAAAATCGGGAGTGAAATTTGTATGGTGGCTACATCTAAATCTGAACCGATTTTACCCATTTTCACTGTTAAAATATACGGTTTCTAGGCAGGTGAAAGTCAAATCGGGAGCGAAATTCGTATGTTGGCTATGTCTAAATCTGAACCGATTTGACACATTTTAACCACAGATGTTTCTAGTTGAAATATGAGGTGTTGTGCCAAAATTTTATCAACATTGCTTAAATTGCATGGTTTCTAGAAAACAAGTCAAATCGGAAACGACAATTGTAAGGGAGCTATATCTAAATCTGAACTGATTTCACCCATTTTCACTATAATTTTAAAAAAATCTGTTAAAATACATGGTTTCTAGACCGGGAAATGTCATATTTAAATCTGAACCAATTTGATCCATTTTCACCACAGATGTTTCCAACTCAGGTATAAGGTGTTGTGCAATATTTGATCAAAATCGCTTAAATTATGTGGCTTCTGGTGCATAAAAAGTCAAATCAAGAGCAACATTTGAATGGGGTCTATATCTAAATCTGAACCGATTTGTTCAAATTAAAAAGCGCCCGTCATCGACGTGCAAAAATCGTTTGTGTCAAGTTTCGTTAGAATCGGACAAATATTGCGAGCTGTAACGTGATTACAAGAATAGCTGGACAGACAGACGGACATGACTAAATCGATTCAAAAAGTGGTTCTATGTCGATCGGTATAATAAACGATGAGTCTATCTCGCTTCCTTTCGGATGTTACAAACAAATGATGTTACAAACAATGTGGTCTAGTTGTTTAGTTGTGGTTTAAAATTTAAAAATAATTTCTCAATTTGGAAATAGAGCTAAAATTGCACTCTTTCAATCAGAGAACGAACTTATAAATACTGAGAGCGGAAATTTCTCTAACTGAAATATTTGATGGGATTAATTGATTAAAAGAAACATCTTATCAGGCCATGTTGATTGTTGTAAATCAAATCACAATTCAATTAAAAAATTTGATAAATAAACAAAATTTCATTTCATTAAAAACGCAATCTAATGTTGCTCAAAATGACTTAAAATGCTAAGGGAGAAATTTCAATGTTACTGATGCTTCTTTCAATATTATTGAATAGACATTGCGACAAATCGAATAATTTTTACCAAATATTTGTTCGAATAATGAAAAAATAATTATTTTCGAATAGCGAAAAATTCGAATAAATCGTCCAAATAATTGATTAATCGGTTTGTCTGGTTTGTATTTATAATATATTGATTTTGAATAATCAGTTTGATCCATTATCTATCTATTTTTTTCAATTTCATTTGGAATTTTCTCAGTTTGAAATGAAAATTCTCAATTTCAATTTGAATTTTCTAAAAGTGAAATGGATTTTATTCAATTTCAGATTTTTATAGATTCTCAATTTTAAAAGAAATTTTCTCATTATGAATAACAACAAATATGTGATCCAATAACACTATGCAACACGCATTCTGTAGAAGGGTCATGATTAACAATTTCTGATGTATTTTGGTTTCCTAAACTCGAAAACGATATCAACATTTTTTTATGGTATTTTTTAATTTTTTACTAAAATTCCAATTTTCCAATTAAATATTTGTACTCTCATTTTGGAAATATAAGCCCGATAACATCTATGTTCTTCTATGTTAAATGAAAGGTACTCATGAACAAAAACATGCTACAAAAATTGAGAATTACACTTTCTCTTAAGAACAGCGTTTTAGGAACAGTCTTAAAAAAATTGATAAAAAATCTATTTTTGCTGGCAGGAAATAAAATCATAGAAAAAAGAAAAGATTTCGAAAAAAATTGTTTTATTTTAATTTTTACGTAAAAAATCTATGGATAAATGTAAAAGTTATGATAATCTTTGTAGGCGCAAAAGCTTTTTTAAAATTATATTTTTGTTTACATAGCGCTGTTCCCACTGTTTCTATGTGAATGTGTAATTCGCAACATATGAAGTCATCATAATTACCTTTAATTAAACCTATAAATCAGTTTTCGGAAATCAGTTTTTTCTTTATTTTCAATTAGTCAGAGTAAATAATTTTCTTTATTCATTTTTAACAGATAAAAATATGTTTATTATATAGGATATATATATCGTATATATTATATAATATATATGAGATACAATGACTAGCCCAACAATGTTGAATCATTGAATTGAGGCGTTGCCGTTCTCTGCATTAACTGCAATGTGTGAGTCCTAGTCAGTCCATCATCCATAATCATTAGTCTTAAAAATTCTCAATTCCAGTTGGAATTTTCTCATTCAATTGCATTTTTCTAAATTTGAAATGGAAATTCTCAATTTCAATTGTAATATTATCAGCAGAAAAGGAAATTCTAAATTTCAATATCGAATAAAATTCTCAATTCTAGTTGGAATTTTCTCAATTTGAAATGAAAATGTTAACTTTCAATTGAATTTTCAAAATTTGAAATCGATTTTCTTTTTAATTTCAGTTGGAATTTTCTAATTTTGAAATTGAAATTCTCAATTTCAATTTGAATTTCAGTAGGAATTTTCACAATTTAAAATTTGAATTCTCAATGTCAATAGAAATTTTCTGAATTTGAAATGGATATTTTTCAATTTCAGTAGGAATTTTCTCAATTTGAAATGAAAATTCTCAATTTCAGTTGGAATATTATAAATTTGAAATTAAAATTTGGAAATTCAACACAAATTTTTTCAATATGAATTGGAAATTCTCTATTGCAAATGCTATGTTTGTCAATTCCATGTGGTTTTTCTCTGAACTAGAAATTTCTCAATCACTTTGAATTAGTATACTCCCAATTTCAATTGGAAATGGTGTATTCCAATCGCGGCCCAATGTTTGGTGGTAGGATGTTCCAAATGTGTATAGTATATAGATACAGAATTTTCTAAATTTAAAATGGATTTTTTTCAATTTCAGATGGAATTTTCTCAATTTGAAATTGAAATTCTCAATTTCAATTTGAATTTTAATTTTTTGAATTTGAAATGGATTTTCTTTTCAATTTCAGTTAGAATTTTCACAATTTGAAACTAATTTGAATTTTCTTAGTTTGAAAATGAAATTATCAATTTGAATTTTAATTTTCTGAATTTGAAATGGATTTTCTTTTCAATTTCAGTTAGAATTTTCTCAATTTGAAACGAATTTTAGTTGGAATTTTCTCAGTTTGAAATTGAAATTCTCAATTTCAATTTGAATTTTATAAATTTGAAATGGATTTTTTAAATTCAGTTGGAATTTTCTGGAAACATGAAATTGAAATTCTCAATTTCAATTTGAATTTTCTAAATTTTAAATGGATTTTTTCAAGTTCAGTTGGAATTTTCTCAATTTGAAATGGTTTTTTTTCAATTCCAGTTGGTATTTTCTCAATATGAAATGAAACTTCTCAATTTCAATAGATAGATATTTTCTCAATTTGAAATGAAAATTCTCAGTTTTAGTTGGATTTTTCTAAATTTGAAGTGGATTTTCTTCAATTTCATTTAGAATTTTATAAATTTCAAATAGAAATTCTCAATTTCAATACAATTTATCTAAAATTGAAATTGATTTTTTTCAATTCTAGTTGAATCTTCTCAATTTGAAATTGAAATTCTCAATTTCAATTTGAATTTTCAAAATTTGAAATTGATATTCTTTTCAATGGCTGTTGCATTTTCTCAATTTGTAATGAAAATTCTCAATTTCAATAGAAATTTTCTAAATTGGGAATGGGGGTTTTCAAGTTCAGTTGGAATTTTCTTAATTTTATATAAAAATTCTCAGTTTGAGTTTTCTAAATTTCAAATGGATTTTTTCAATTTCAGTTGAAATTTCCTAAATTTGAAATAGATATTTTTCGATTTTCTCAATTTGAAATGAAAAATCTCAATTTCAATTTGAATTTTATCAATTTCAATTTTCTAAATTTTGAATATTTTTCTTTAATTTCAGTTGAAATTTTCTAAATTTGAAATTGAAATTCTCAATTTCAATTTGAATTTTCTAAATTTGAAATGGAATTTTTTCAATTTCAGTAGAAAGTTTCTCAATTTGAAATTTAAATTCCCAATTTCAATAGAAATTTTCAAATTGTCTGTTTTCAATTCCATGTTGCTTTTCTCTGACCTAGAAATTTCAATTTCAATGTGAATGATGGAATACTCCCAAGTTCAATTGGAAATGATATAGTCCAATCGCCGTCCAATGTTTGGTAGGCTGTTCCAAATATAGATACAGATAAACACACAGACATTAGTGTTCAGTGTTATAAAAGCAGTTTTATTTATGACCTCTTCACTCAGTCCACAAACGACGTCATCATTGTACAGAAAGAAGTAGAACCTGTGCTTCTCATTATTGACTGAAAATAGAAGTTTTATTGCACTTACCCGGCATTAATTTTGATTTCGATTTATTTCGCCATAATAAAAAAAATCAACGAGCTAGATTTATTTATTAGCAGGTGATTAAGCGAATTTAAACACAGATCGGCAGCTCTTCCTTTGGCCCCGGTGGTGATCGATCAATCAATAAAAATACTCGAATGATTAACTTGTTTCGTTCGTCTGATGATACATCAGTACATACAGACCAGCCAGTCAGTTGTTCAGTTAGTCAATCACTGGTCTGAGCTGTTGTCAATTATACGAAACGGCCCGTTCGGTCGGTATTGTTTCTTCTTCTACTTCTGCCATTCTAATACTTTAAGGAATCGAAGAATGTCTCCGTTATCCCGGTTAAGTTGGTCTTGTCATTCTGGGGGAATTTACACAGAAAACCTATTTTAAGTGGTTCTTCTTTTAGCAGCTCTTTCAGTGTTTGTGTTTTTTTTTTCTTTCTTGGTCCGTCCCAGCGGATGGATAGCAGCTACCATCCATATCTTATCGTCGAATCGTACACCACACACGCAGCACAGCAGTGGTGGCTGTCGTCGTTCATTGTGTTCGATTGTTGTTGAAAAGTTACTATAGACTGTTTTAAAATGTTTATAATTCAGTTATTAATTACACTTCGTACGGTTGGTTGGGTGACTTGACTGGTGGTGGTGTTCGGTTGGTTTGTTTGCACTTTTAATTTCCTTAACCATACATGTTTAACGTAAATTTTATTGATTTCATTTATTTATTGTTGTTAAATGTAAAATGTAAAATGTGTTTCAAGCTTTGCTCTCTTTGTGTTGTCGGATCCTTTTACATCCACGGTCCACCGACTTTCCTTGAAAGTTTACATCATTCTCGCCGAGTTGAGTCGTGCTCAAGCGCTTATGTTTCGAGTTGTTTTGTTGTCTTTAATGTCGTACTACGATTATCTTGATCTTGAAATATGAGTTTTAAAATTTGCATTTTTAATATTGCACTCATTTCGCGCTTGTAACGAACGTGTGGGTTCTGTTTGTGTGTTTCTTGTCATGTGTGCGTCTGTGTTGTAAATCAATTTCCAAATAATGTGAATTTATGATAAGAAACTTATTTGTAGAGTTCTATTAATTCGCCGAGATTTTGAATTGAATCTAAACAACTAAATGCAAAAATCATTTTGTGATTTTGCAATATGTGATTTTGGTGATGACATAAAATATTATTCGTAGAAAGAACAAAGCTTAGAACAAATCGAAACAAAGAAATGTTTAGCCCTAGCCACTGGGAGAAAATTCCAATTAAAACTTAGAATTTCCAATATGAAGTTTTTCCATTCCAATTGAAAATGTGAAGTTGCACTTAATAGGGCTGTTTTTATACCCTCCACCTCCAGGATGGGGGTATACTAACTTTGTCATCCTGAAATATAGACCTGTGACCATATAAAGTATACATGAATATTCTTGATCGTCATAAAATTCTAAGACGATCTAGCCATGCCCGTCCGTCTGTTGAAGGCATGCTAGCATCAAAATTCGTACTTTTAAGAAGTAAAATGGGAAAAGAGGGATAAAAATGGTACCAACCAAACGGCTGCATCTAAAATAATGAAACTCAGTGTATACATTCCTCTGATTTTGTAGACACGTAAAACAAAGAGATTTTAGGAAGTCGTACCTTTAAGAGGGTAAAATAGGTAAAAAAAGGGGATACAAATGGTACCAACCAAATGACCGCACATATAATCATGGTGTATACATTCCTCTGACTGCATAGACACGTAAAATAAAAAAGAGTTTTCCAAAATTCGTACTTTTTACTTTTACGGCAAAAATTGGTTGATTCATGAGGTTATGTTATTTTGTACTATATACGTGAGATAATGGATTATCAAAATGTGTACTTTTGGTATCAAAGTAGAATGGAAATATAACCATATAAGCAGAACCCGCGGCTGCGCACGCGAAAAAGCCAGGTATTTGTTATTAGTTTTATCCGTCTCTGTTTTAGGATAGTATTTATTTTATTCTTTTCTAAAATAGTAAATTGGAAACATAGCACTCATATACAGTCAAAGGAATGTGCTTGTCGATGTGCTTTACATACCAAATTTCACGACTATAACTGTAATACTTTAGTTTGTACCATTTTTATACCTTTTTGTCCCGATTCTTGCTATAATAATTTAGTTGATACTATTTTTATCCCGATCACCTCTTATAAGTACAATTTCGAAAGATCCAATTTTACTGCGCTTCTACAGGGTCAAAGAACTTACATATCAAATTTCAAGATTCTAGCTGCAATACTTTAGTCGGTACCATTTTTATCCCTTTTTGTCCTGCTCTCCCCTTAAAAGTACAAATTTTGAAAAATCCAATTTTAATGTGCTTATACATGGTCAGAGGAATTTACATACCAAATTTCACGATTCTTGCTATAATAATTTAGTTGGTACTATTTTTATCGCTTTTTGTCCCGCTCACCTCTTATAAAAACAAATTTCGAAAAATCCAATTTTACTTTATTTTACAAGATTCTCCCTGCGATACTTTAGTTGATACCATTTTTATCCCTTTTTGTCCCGCGCAACCCTTAAAAGTACAAAATGCATTTATATTGCGCTTCTATGTGGTGAGAGGAATTTACATACCAAATTTCACGACTATAGCTGTAATTAGTTGGTACCATTTTTATCCCTTTTTGACCCACTCACCTCTTATAAGTAAAATTTTGAAAGATCCAAATTTAATGCGCTTCTACAAGGGCAGACGAACTTATGTACATATCAAATTTCAAGATTCTAGCTGCAATACTTTAGTTGGTACCATTTTTATCCCTTTTTGTCCCGCTCACCTCTTATAAGTACAAATTTCAAAAAATCAAATTTTACTGCGCTTCTACGTGGTCAGAAGAACTTACATATCAAATTTCAAGATTCTAGCTGCGATACTTTAGTTGGTACCATTTTTATCCCTTTTTGTCCCGCTCACCTCTTATAAGTACAATTTTCGAAAAATCAATTTATATTGCAAGTCTACGTTGTCAGAGAAATGTAAATACCGATTTTCACGATTCTAGCTGGAATTCTTAAATTGGTACCATTTTTATCCCTTCCCTGGGAGGAACCCTTAAAAGTAAAAATTTAAAAAAATCCCTATTTTTAGCTCGTCTGCATGGTCATTGCAAGAAACACACCGAATTTCATGTTTCTAGCTACTGCCGTTTAGTCAGGACGAAGGTTACATTTTTATCCCTTTTTGTCCCATTTTACCCCCTAAAAGTACGAATTTCGTAAAACCCTTTCTTAGTCGACGTATACGTCATATTCGGGAACTACCCTGAAAATTTCATAACCCTGGCTTCAGCCGTTTGGTCTGAGGGCTGGTCAATGCTAAGTCAGTCAGTAACAATATTAATGGTATTTAAACTTTTTGAAAGCAGAAATATAAGAATATTTATTTAATTATTTTTAAATATAAGAATATTTATTTATTTTTAAATATAAGAATATTTATAAATATAAGAATATGTAATATTACTGCACTTCTACGGAAATCGACAGCCTCTGTGAAATGCAATCCATTGTGGAGGGCATATATATAGTTCGGCCCGGCCGAACTTATCGCCGTTTTTACTTGTTTCTTTTTTCTCCGGGATAACAAGCTGCAGAAACAAAAACGTTAATAAAAATTTAATTTTTACTCAAAATAAAAAAAAATATTTTTTTCACATTGTCTCCAACTACAATATAAATATTTGTATCAAAACAATTTGTTGACTTTTTTGGACTTAGCCTCGATAACCATAAATATGACTTACACTAGACAGGCTAAGTCCAATATTTTGAACATAAAATTATTTTTTTCAAAATTTGATGCATACACTCAAAAAAAAAGTGAACCCTATAATGAGTTAAAATTAACTAAAATTTAGCGCTAAAGCAATATTTCTTCATATCATATATATATATATATATATATATATATATATATATATATATATATATATATATATAAGTTGAAACTTTTCCTAAAAGTTCACTCTAAGTAAATATTTACTCAAAATGAGGAAAATTGCGGAAAGTTTTTCCTCAAACCAGGAACATTTTTACTAAAGCTAAGCAAAATTTTGCTGAAATTTTCGCGAATCTAAGTAAATTTTTCCTCAAACCAAGTAAATTTGTACTAAATTTAAGTACAATTTTCCTAAAACTAAGTAAAGTTTTACTCAAACCAAGTAAATTTTTTCTAAATCTAAGTAAAATTTCGCTGAAAATTTCCCAAAACTAAGTAAATTTTTACTCAAATCAAGTAAACATTTACTTAAACTGAGGACAATTTTGCTGATTTCATTCTCAAAACAAGTAAATTTTTACTTAAACTGAGGAAAACTTTACTTGATACAAGGAAAAAATGAACTTAAAATAAGTTACATTTAACTAAAATAATCCAAACAAATGATTTTGCTTCAGAGTATGCAAAAGTAATACAAAAATTACAATATGAAATATTTCTCAAAAGTTCCGTGATACCTCTGCCATAAAGAATTGAAATATTTTCAATTTTATTTTACCATTTTGGCAACGCATTACACACTGCAGTACATATGTTTAATTTTGACTCTAATTCAATTCACAAACTAAATTTATTACGGAATTTTCCATTTGCAATTGCAAACTCGAAAACAATAACAATGGAAAAATTCATTTTAAATTTATTTTTTGTGAGTTGGAGGATAGTGCAAATGAATCAGAGGCATTGCAGTGATGGGTTTTCGCTTTGCTTTTCATCGAAAATTCGAATGACTAAAATGGGAATTACTCATAATTTGTTATTGATGCTTTTTCGAATAGGCCCTGCCTTTATCATGATTTATGGGTCGCGACGTTCGTCATCAGATGGTTTCTCAGCGAATTTTCAACAAACTCTTTATGTTTATAATTCCCCCAAACGAACAAGAACCACAACTCACTTTTCGAATATCACTCAAAAACAATAGCACCAAGTCACACATTGACATATTAAAGGGTGATTTTTTAAGAGCTTGATAACTTTTTTAAAAAAAAAAACGCATAAAATTTGCAAAATCTCATCGGTTCTTTATTTGAAACGTTAGATTGGTCCATGACATTTACTTTTTGAAGATAATTTCATTTAAATGTTGACCGCGGCTGCGTCTTAGGTGGTCCATCCGCTTAGTCCAATTTTGGCATTTCCACGTTTTTGAGTAACAGAGACCCAATTGGTGCGAACGGCGACGAATCGAAAATTGGTGGTCATCATTAACACTGGCCGATACAGCTGCGATATTTTCTTCAGTTCGCACTCTACGTAAGCGTGTTGGTGGTTTAATGTCCAACAATGTAAATTTGGTGCGAAATTTAGTCACAATAGCCCGAATAGCCGCTTCAGTGGGTCGATTAAACTGACCATAAAATGGAAGCGCGCAATGAACTTTCTTAACAGAGCACGCATTTTGATAATAAAATTCAATAATTTGCAAGCGTTGTTCGTTTGTAAGACGATTCATGATGAAATGTCAAAGCATACTGAGCATCTTTCTCTTTGACACCATGTCTGAAATCCCACGTGATCTGTCAAATACTAAAGCATGAAAATCCTAACCTCAAAAAAATCACTCTTTACAAGCATCATCTGAAATGCAAAAACGCGTAACAGCAAAAAATCGCAAGTCGAGTTTTGTATTGATTACGCTACATTTGACTAAATAAAATACACAATATGACAACATTTTGGAATTCTGCGCAAAGACATAAAGATTTTACAAAATATTTTCGTTCATTAAGGAGCGATATTTTGGTTCCTACATTTAAATTCATATGAGTCATTCCATGTCAAGCGGTAAGGTTTTTGACCTCGATAGCTGCGATTGTTTTGAAAGTTTGTGTATGTATTCTTCTCATAAAAATATTGTATACGTATTTTTGGAAAAAAATTTTAATTTTTTTCACGAGTTATGACCAATTTAACAGTGAAAAAATACTACTTTTTCAAAAAGGTGTGTTCATTCAATCGCCTGTAACTTCTCAAATACTTGACCGATTTTAATGTGTTATACCTTGTTTTGAAGGTAATTTCAATTACTTTTAATGTTATAGCAGGGTTAGATTTTTTAAAGTTTCTGCAATTTTAATTCTTTTATTTTGATTTTCGAAATGATTACACTAATCCATTTTCTTGAAATTTTAAAGTAGTGTGCTTAGGACTATTTTTAAGGGACTGTGTAAGTTTTAAAGTGGTGTCATGATGGCTTTTATTTTTTATGATTTTTTTTACAAAATCAACCAGAATTACAGTGAAAAATTGTCAAAATTGTTAACTTTTTCATTAGTTCATAAACACAACATATAAAAACAATGAAAAATCCAACAAAAAATAGATTATGGAATTTTTTTATTATTTTTTTTTGTACTGTGAGATTGCACCATCAGAAAAAATTGTAAAAAAATATATTTTTCCTTAGCCTATTTTTTTTTTGATTTTTCACTTTCAAAACAATCGCAGCTATCGAGGTCAAAAACCGTACCGTTTGACATGAAATGACTCATAGATTAGGAAACATACAAAAATTTTTCCTGTTTTCACTTTTTTCCGAATTGAATTGTATTCTGATAGAAAGTGGAGGGTATCATATAGTCGGCCCCGCCCGACTTTAGCCTTTCCTTACTGGTTTTTTTTTGATTTTTCACTTTCAAAACAATCGCAGCTATCGAGGACAAAAACCGTACCGTTTGACATAGAATGACTCATATTTTTAAAATTTTTATATTTCCATAGGACTATGAACTACGTCATCTCACAAAATTATAGGCATTTACGTCTAAAAATATATAGAATTGATTAACATAATACAAACTACGCAATTGAACGTTTTTTGCTTCTCCTGAAAACTTATGAAAAAGTGGGTGTCGTCATTTTGGATTTCAGGTGACGATATGAAAGGTTTTTATACCCTACACCACTTCGTGGACAAGTTAGTTTTCCGCCAAATGTGTGTAACACCAAGAAATAATCGAGCTAGACCCACCTTTAAGTATACGGATCGGCTTAGAATCACCAGCTGAACCGATTTAACGATGTCTGTCTGTCCGTCCGTCCGTCCGTCCATCTAAACTTGTTCGCACTCTACAGGTCGCAATTGTTGTCCGATTGTCATGAAATTTGACAGAAGTTTTTTTTTGGGCCAAGGACCATCGGTAATGAATTTGGAGGAAACCGGTTCAGATTTAGATATAGCCTCCATACAAATATCCCTATAATTTACACTATTTTCAGGATCGTGTTATATTTGAACTAGAAACAGCTAACAAGAAAGTGGACCACATAGGTCTAAGTTTTGATATAGCACCCATACAAATGTACCTCCGATTTACAATATTACTGCTCTAAAATGCACATTTTATGTCGGATTTTGATCAAATTTCCCACACAACGTTACATTTAGACTAGAAACACGTATTTTGAAAGCCAGCTATATAGGTCAATGTTTTGGTATAGCCCTCATACAAATGGGCCCCCAATTTACACTATTATCGCTCTAGAACCCGCATCATACATTGGATCTTGATAAAATTGTGCATATCATGTTATATTTCAATAAAGAGTGAAAGTGATCTATAAGGGTCCACTTTTTAATGTGGCGCCCTTACAAGTGGACCCCCATTCCACTCTAGCACAGAATCCACATCGTGCATTGGATCCCAATACAATTTTGAAGATCATGTTATATTTCAACTAAGAATAGCTACTTTGAAAATAATCTATATGGGAAGTTTTTAAAATTTTGCAGATTATATTATATTTCAACTAAGAATACACACTATGAAAGTCAAATACATATATGTGTCCATACTTTTGGTATAAACCAAATGGGGTCCCATTCTACTACTACTAGGCCCATGTTTTGGCACATGCCCCAAGTGTTGTCAAATGTCCGTCCGATTCATCCTATTACCGCTGTATAATCTACATTTGTCATGTTTCCATATCATGTTATAAAGGGTGATTTTTTAAGAGCTTGATAACTTTTTTTTAAAAAAAAAACGCATAAAATTTGCAAAATCTCATCGGTTCTTTATTTGAAACGTTAGATTGGTCCATGACATTTACTTTTTGAAGATAATTTCATTTAAATGTTGACCGCGGCTGCGTCTTAGGTGGTCCATCCGCTTAGTCCAATTTTGGCATTTCCACGTTTTTGAGTAACAGAGACCCAATTGGTGCGAACGGCGACGAATCGAAAATTGGTGGTCATCATTAACACTGGCCGATACAGCTGCGATATTTTCTTCAGTTCGCACTCTACGTAAGCGTGTTGGTGGTTTAATGTCCAACAATGTAAATTTGGTGCGAAATTTAGTCACAATAGCCCGAATAGCCGCTTCAGTGGGTCGATTAAACTGACCATAAAATGGAAGCGCGCAATGAACTTTCTTAACAGAGCACGCATTTTGATAATAAAATTCAATAATTTGCAAGCGTTGTTCGTTTGTAAGACGATTCATGATGAAATGTCAAAGCATACTGAGCATCTTTCTCTTTGACACCATGTCTGAAATCCCACGTGATCTGTCAAATACTAATGCATGAAAATCCTAACCTCAAAAAAATCACTCTTTATTTCCTTTACTCGGAATATCTGCCGGAAAATTGTATTAATTATCATGATATTTACCATATTCGTTAAATTTAGTCAAATTTAATTGATGAAATTACAGTACTCTCTATATGATATATGAACTACATAAAATTGCTCCCATGAAACACCTGGGTGTAGTAATAAAAGCGAGGTATATACGCAGGGAGTGGTGTAGGGTATTATATAGTCGGTCCCGCCCGACTTTAGCCTTTCCTTACTTGTTTTTGTATGCAACTTGGTGGTATTACGTTTCAATATATATTTTTGGGGATTTATTTAGGTTGACTGGAATTTATATTGCCTTGAGTCGGAAAATGGGAGTGTAAAACAAGTAAAAACGGCGTTATGTTCGACCGGTCCGAACTTTATATACCCTCCACCATGGAGATTGCATTCCACAGAGGTTGTCGGTTTTCGTAGAAGTGCAGTAATATTACAGGAAAATAAATTTTTTAATATAGTCAAACCAAAACAAATATTGAAAAAATAATTTTATAATTAAATTTAATTATTTTAATTATTTCAAACCACGCTTATAAGGCAAGGATACCAATACATCAATTCAAAAAATAAATATTTTTATATTTATATTTTCAAAAAGCTTAAATGCTTTAAATATTGTGTAGATAGTGAGTGCTACAGTTGGTTGTATTTTCATTCTATTTTAATTCCAAAAGTAAAAATTTTGAAAATCCATTATCAGACGTACATAGTGCAATATAACCTAACTTTATGATTCAACCAATTTTTTTCGTAAAAGAAAAAGTACGAATTTGAAAAAAAAAAACTTTTTATTTTGCTTGTCTATGCAGTCAGAGGAATGTATACACCAAATTCCTTGATTCCAGCTGCGTCCATTTGGTTGGTACCATTTTTACCCCTTGACGTTTCTACGCAATTAGAATTTTATCATTCTAGCTGTGGTCGTTTAGTTGGTAGTATTTTTATCCCTTTGTACCACTGTATCCCTTGAAAGTACGAATTTCGAAAAATCCGTTTATTTTCCGTGTCTACACAGTCAGCGGAATGTATACTCCGAATTTCAGGACTCTAGCTGCGGTCATTTTATTGGTACTATTTTTATCCCCTTTTTTCATTTTAACCCCAAAAAGTACGAATTTCGAAAAATCTGTTTATTTCCCGTGTCTACACACTCAGAGGAATGTATACTCCGAATTTCATGACTCTAGCTGCGGTCATTAGATTGGTACTATTTTTATCCCCTTTTTCATTTTAACCCCAAAAAGTACGAATTTTGAAAAATCCGTTTATTTTACTTATCTATGCAATCAGAGGAATGTGTACACCGAATTTCATTATTCTAGGTACAGCCGTTTGGTTGGTACCATTTTTATCCCTATTTTACCCCTTAAAAGTACGAATTTGGAAAAAATACTTTTATATTATGTATCTACTCAATTAGAGGAATGTACACACCGAATTTCGTGTTTCTAGCTGTTGTCGTTTAATATGTACCATTTTTATCCCTTTTTGCCCCTTTTCACCCCCTACAAATAAGAATCACTTTATGGTGCACGTTTTTGCTATAAGGGGAATGCGCATACCAAATATCAAGCAAATATAAACAGACATATTCAAAAAACATGCTTAAATACGCTAAAATATTAGGGATTATTATGGGTATTTTTAGTCCTTGTGTGGGAAAAATTATTCCCTTTGGGCCGATTTCGCCCCATTTCAATCCCAACCGATCTACGACTATAAGACGCATTTATGGAAAATTTTAACGTTATAGCTCCTTTCGTTTAGATGCTAGCGTGCTTTCAACAGGCGGACGGACATGGCTAGATCGTCTTAGAATTTTATGACGATCAAGAATATATCTACTTTATAGGGTCTCAGGTCGATATTTCAAGGTGTTACAAACGGAATAACAAAGTTGGTATACCCCCATCCTGGAGGTGGAGGGTATAAAAATGTTTTATTGATGAAGTTGGTGGTATAAAAGATGATCAGATAATTTAACTATCCACCCAAAAAATATATATTAAAAAACAAGTAAGGAAAGGCTAAAGTCGGGCGGGGCCGACTATATAATACCCTACACCACTCCCTGCGTATGTACCTCGCTTTGATTACTAAACCCAGGTATTTCATGGGAGCACTTTTATGTAGTTCATACAAATTATATAAATTATATTCATATAATTTATGTGCTATAAATTCATCTTTAGTCAAACTTAACGAATATGATAAATAATATGGTAATTGTTCCAATTGTCCGACAGACAAATACAAATTATACAGTAGTTAACCAAAGTCATACCAAAGTATGGACATATGGGCATCACCCAAACAATTCTCATTGCAATTCAATTCGGTAAAAAATTGAAATCGGGAAGGATTTTTGCATCCTGTAAATGTATGTGTTTGACGAAAAATTTTAAATCGGAAAGGACATTTGTATGGAATTATATTGAAACCTGGAACGATGTGACCCGCTTTCACCATGTCTGTTTATGGGTGAAATATAATATGTAAAATTTGGCCAAAATCGGTTAAACATTCGGGAGCAACATTTGTATGAGGGCTATATCTAAATCTGAACCGATCTTACTCACTTTCACCATAGGTTTTTTAGTTGGATTCTAAGATGTTGTACCAATTTTAAAGAAAAACGGGTACACTATGTGGATTTTAGAGCGGAAAACGTCAAATCGGGAGCGACATTTGTATGGGGGGTATATCTAAATCTGATCCGATCTTACCCAATTTTTGCATAGGTGTTTCTAGTTGGATTATAAGATGTTCTGCAAAATTTAAAGAAAATCGGATACAATATGACGTTTCTAGAGCGGAAAATGTCAAATCGGGAGCGACATTTGTATGGGGGGCTATATCTAAATCTGAACCGATCTTACCCAATTTTTGCATACGTGTTTCTAGTTTGATTATAAGATGTTCTGCCAAATTTAAAGAAAATCGCGTACAATATGTCGTTTCTAGAGCGGAAAATGTCAAATCGGGAGCGACATTTGTATGGGGGCTATATCTAAATCTGAACCGATCTTACCCAATTTTTGCATAGGTGTTTCTAGTTGGATTATAAGATGTTCTGCCAAATTTAAAGAAAATCGCGTACAATATGTCGTTTATAGAGCGGAAAATGTCAAATCGGGAGCGACATTTGTATGGGGGGTATATCTAAATCTGAACCGATCTTACCCAATTTTTGCATAGGTGTTTCTAGTTGGATTATAAGATGTTCTGCAAAATTAAAAGAAAATCGGGTACAATATGACGTTTCTAGAGCGGAAAATGTCAAATCGGGAGCGACATTTGTATGGGGGGTATATCTAAATCTGAACCGATCTTACCCAATTTTTGCATAGGTGTTTCTAGTTGGATTATAAGATGTTCTGCAAAATTTAAAGAAAATCGGGTACAATATGACGTTTCTAGAGCGGAAAATGTCAAATCGGCAGCGACATTTGTATGGGGGCTATATCTAAATCTGAACCGATCTTACCCAATTTTTGCATACGTGTTTCTAGTTGGATTATAAGATGTTCTGCAAAATTTAAAGAAAATCGGGTACAATATGACGTTTCTAGAGCGGAAAATGTCAAATCGGCAGCGACATTTGTATGGGGGCTATATCTAAATCTGAACCGATCTTACCCAATTTTTGCATACGTGTTTCTAGTTGGATTATAAGATGTTCTGCAAAATTTAAAGAAAATCGGGAACAATATGACGTTTCTAGAGCGGAAAATGTCAAATCGGGAGCGACATTTGTATGGGGCTATATCTAAATCTGAACCGATCTTACCCAATTTTTGCATACGTGTTTCTAGTTTGATTATAAGATGTTCTGCCAAATTTAAAGAAAATCGGGTACAATATGACGTTTCTAGAGCGGAAAATGTCAAATCGGCAGCGACATTTGTATGGGGGCTATATCTAAATCTGAACCGATCTTACCCAATTTTTGCATACGTGTTTCTAGTTGGATTATAAGATGTTCTGCAAAATTTAAAGAAAATCGGGTACAATATGACGTTTCTAGAGCGGAAAATGTCAAATCGGGAGCGACATTTGTATGGGGCTATATCTAAATCTGAACCGATCTTACCCAATTTTTGCATACGTGTTTCTAGTTTGATTATAAGATGTTCTGCCAAATTTAAAGAAAATCGGGTACTATATGTTCTTTATAGGGCGGAAAAAGTCAAATCGGGAGCGACATTTGTATGGGGGCTATATCTAAATCTGAACCGATTTCCTCCGAATTCAATACCGATGGTCCTTGGCCAGAAAAAATAAATTCTGCCAAGTTTCATGACAATCGGACAACAATTGCGACCTGTAGAGTGCGAACAAGCTTAGATGGACAGCAGACGGACGGACGGACAGACAGACATTGTTAAATCGACTCAGCTGGTGATTCTAAGCCGATCGGTATACTTAAAGGGCGGTCTAGTTTGAATATTTCTTGGTGTTACAAACATTTGGCGCGAAACTAACTTATAATACCCTAGACCACGAAGTGGTGTAGGGTATAAAAACTGCATAAAAATGAGCAAACAACAACTGATTACACCGTCCGACAATCCATATTACACTTGATCCGTCTGAAACTGTAGGCAAAATGCAGTTATTGGCGTTAGTTTAGTTTTTAGAAAAGCCATCTTTTGTATTCAATTATTTTCACAAAAATGGAATCAGTAACATAATTTTTCGTCCGATATTCATAATTTAGGCATCATTCGAAAGGTATGGCCAGAATGCTCTCGCTTTCTGTACACTCGTAGACACTTCTTGATCCATTGTGGATATCATTAATTTTTCGGATGTAACTACATTTTAAAATTAACATAAATATGTCTACAGATTACAGAAATAGTATTAGTTTAATTACCTCTACCATGGGGGTGTGGCTACACATATGTTAGGGTCATTAAATTTTTTTTTTTATTTTTTCGTTTGCATTTTTTGGTCTGTAATCAATATTTGATTTGAACTGGGATATTGTCCTGGCTCAAGACCATTTTGCATCTATATTTAATAGAATGCAAATTTATTTACAAATGGCATGGTGACATTTATTACTTGGCTGCAGACTACCACGATCATGATTTCGACCATGTCAAAAGTCTTTTCAAGTGGCTTCGCAGCGAATTTTCAACATCAAACACGGTCTCTATAAGGAGATGATTCTCACAAACGAACGAGAAGCACAACTCACTTGCCGAATTTGCGTTTAAAAAATCGCACCAAGTAATAAAGCACACATGCCATCTTACAAGCATCTCATTGAGTTGCATATGTAAGTATGTGTATATGCAGGTATAGTTACCCAGCAATACTTCTGTCGTGCCAACGCTCATTTGTTTTAGTTTTTTCGTTTGCATTAATATCAATTTTCCCGATTAACCAGTTTTAGTCATAAATTTAGTCCATGGAAAGACTTAAGACAAACTACTTTCAACCTTATTTGTAACACATATTTTTTTGTAACACGGAGTACACACATAGTCACAATTGGCAGAAGAGTTATTGTTGTTGAGTCTGTTGTATTTAATTTTTATTTTCAATTATTCTTCAATTATTTTCTTATTATTATCGGCAAATATTTTTGTCCACATTTTGCTGGTCATAATTGGTACATGTGTGTAGCTACTCGAAAGGTTAAAAGCACCCAAGGATTAGGCATAAGTAAATGATAGAAAAACAACGTGCCTACCAATGTGAATACCCGATCTCGACGATCCTCGATAAGAATCATCGATTTAAACTATTATTTTTTTTCTAGTCATTACACGTGTTTTTTGTGATTTGTTTATCTAGTTGTTGTAGTTTCTAGTTTTCTTACAAATGGTCAGGTACTAGTTATCTTATCTCGAACCCCTTTCGCATGAGATTTAGATACATTGACGTAA
The DNA here is from genome assembly GCA_947397865.1 of Polietes domitor. NCBI lineage: Eukaryota > Metazoa > Arthropoda > Insecta > Diptera > Muscidae > Polietes > Polietes domitor. Next base: position 133,789,502 of record OX377618.1, read on the forward strand.
TGGCCGCAACAGTGGTTGACCCCTTAGTGGTGGTGGTTGGTGGTATCAAAAAGAGATTTATCCGTCAATAAAGTGAAATTAAATAATTTAGGAATAATAAATGTCAAACAAATTTCCACAGTCGAAATGTTGCTATGGTGATTTACTAAATGCGCGCACCGCACTACACGACCACCACAATCAACAACATCACGGCTTAACTCATCATTTCGCATAGGCGGTCGGGCTGGCGGGCGCTAAATGGTTTTAAAATATTCCACGAATTGAAAACTTAATTATTAATGACACATTTGTTACCTTTTATATATTTTCAGATTGCCGCTTAATTAAATTCAAATCCAGCAAATTATTATTATCGAAATTTCAAAATACAACCCTTCGAAGGAAATAACAACACCTCGTCCCGGCATTCAACGAAGAATTTAACGCTAACGCTAAGGATTCATCATTCATCTAAGAACCATACCATACCATAATTGTGATATTATATTTATATATATATAGAGAGAGAGGGAGAGTAGACACATATACACTTACAAAATGAATACTACATCGACTTTCTTCGACGAGCACTTTGTTATGCTGTACACGCATGTGCTCAACACCTATGTTCCCGAATTTTTAAAGGGTTTCGAATATACACCCTGGGTATTCTCACTGCTGGGCTCAGTGGTCATTGGTTTAAGTGGCATTCTGCCATTGATCATCATACCCACGGATGAAAAACTGCAAAAACAAGGATATTCAGATCGTAAGTGCACTTTTGTTTTGCCAAACAACCTGAACAAGACCATATATACATATGAATCCAGAGATCGTATGTAGAAAAACTGTGTACTCAGTTTTCCATTTGGTGAAATTTTATCATTTTTACAGGACTTTTAATTTACAGCGGATATATTTGTTTAAATAATTTATTTTCTTACTTTTGTGAGACATGCAAAGGCGATGTGGGTATCAAATGAAAGAGAAGAATATCTGTTAAAAATACTCCAAACGTGACGATTATATCTGTATTAGTTTAGCATAAACAACAAAATCAAGTTTTCCCCTTAAAAAGTAAGATGTGAAACTAAATACACTATGGGAGGGATTTTTAAATGGTTGTTAACTAATACAGAGAGAAGTATTAAATTTTAAGTATTTTTAGCAGATATTATTCCCTTTCATTTGATATCCATGTCGCCTTTGTACGTCTCCCAAAACTACGAAAATAAATTAAATTAAATTAATTTTTCTACAAACGATCTCTACTTTCATGTCTATATATTCTTGTTCAGGTCCAAAAAGAACTGTCGCATGGTGTAATACATATGAAAATTCTCATATTTATTTTACTTTATTTTTCTTTGCAGCTGGTGAATCCAAGTTCCTAAAAGTTTTACTAAGTTTTGCTGTGGGCGGTCTTTTGGGTGATGTTTTCTTGCATTTACTGCCTGAAGCCTGGGAAGGTGATAATGATTTGAGTAAGTTTTATTTGTCACATTTACTTGTTTATTTTTATCATATTTTTACTTTCTGCCTCCACAGCTTCTTCCGGTCATCCATCACTGCGTTCCGGTCTTTGGGTTTTATCTGGCATCTTAATCTTCACCATCGTCGAGAAAATTTTCTCCGGTTATTGTAATGCGGACGAAGAAAATCCTCAGCCTAAATGTGTAGAAATTGCCAATTGTTTGATGCGCCAGACGGGCGGCAAAATATTGGAGGGTCAAACTTCAAGTAGCTGCACCGGCAATGGTTCGTGCGATATCGAAGATGTTCCCAATGGCTGTTATTTGCGCGAAAGGGAACAGAAGAAATCGGAGCCCAAGAAGATAGCCGGTTATTTGAATTTAATGGCCAATTCCATAGATAATTTTACACACGGTCTGGCTGTGGCCGGTTCATTTTTGGTATCGTTCCGTCATGGCGTCTTGGCGACATTTGCTATTTTGTGTAAGTAACCAAACCTAAGGAAAGTTAAGGCATTTTATAGTACTTATATTCGCATAAGACTGACGAAAAAACATTTAATTGAAAGATGTGAAAGACAAGAAACGACGATTTTAAAAACTTGTGAAAAATTTATCACAGTTAGTTTTATAAAAGGCACGGAAATTTCTTTAAAATATACGAATTTTAAGACATAAGATTTTATAAAAGGCACGGAAATTTCTTTAAAATATAAATATTTTAAGATATAAGATTTCATCTATATTTATAAAAGAGAATGCCGTCCGTGTGAACACGCAAATCTTTATAACGGATCGTCTGATTTTCACGATTTTGGGCTTGATGAATTCGTGTTGGCCCAAGGAAGGACATAGGATGTAGGACAATTTCCAGAAAAATATAAAATCCGGGAAGATTTTAACGAAAATTTTACTATTTTTTTTTGTGAGTTTAACAAAACCAAATAATATTTCGAATGTTTTAAATTTTTTTTCAAACCACGATAATATCAATATGATAAGATCAATATGAAACCTGATTTTAATTTTACCATTTGTATTTTGCCTGGCGAAGCGGGCGGGGTTCAGCTAGTTTTTAATACATTTTAAGTCAAAACATATTGGGAAAACGGTTGTCGGTGGCTTCTATTTTTTCGATTTTTTTGTGCAAAAAATTTGGCTGAAAAATCTTCAGAATGATAATTTTTTCAGTAGTTTATTAAACAATAAAAAAATCTAAGAAAAGTAGTTGATGAAAAGTTTTAAATTGTTTTTGATAAAAACAAAAAATAGTTATTTTTTCCATTGTCAATTTTTCTTGGATTTACATTGTTTTTAAACCTTGTATTAACAAACTACTAAAATTTCTGATTTTCACTGAAATTTTAGTTGATTTCGCAAAAAAATCGTAATCGCAATCACTAAAAAAGATAGCTAAGGATAAGGACACAACTTTTAAGTTAAAAAAAATAATTAATGTAATCATTTCGAAAATCAAAATAAAGGAAATAAAATTGTAAAACAGTTCAGTATTTTAAAATTAATTGAAAATGCTTTCAAAACAAAAATACGCATACAACATTTTTTGAATACAACATTTTTTCAATCAAAAACTGAATTTTAGATATTGCATTTCCTTTCAGTTAGCAATACTTATCTAAGATTTTCATTTGACATTGTTTTTGTTTTCATTATATTCTCAATATAAAATATTGAAATTTTTACATAGAAATGAGATATATTTTCCCATTTCGTAACATATAATTTATAATAATTGTGTTCGTCTTATCCTTTTGCAGTGCACGAAATTCCCCATGAAGTTGGAGATTTTGCCATCCTGCTCCGCTCTGGTTTTAGCCGATGGGATGCTGCACGTGCCCAACTTTTAACCGCTGGAGCTGGTCTGCTGGGTGCTCTAGTGGCCATAGGTGGATCTGGTGTTACATCTGCCATGGGTAAGTGTCAATGCCTTCGAAAATCTCTACCGAACGTCTATTCACACTCGACTGTACACTGTTCATTTCAGAGGCTCGCACATCGTGGATTATGCCATTTACAGCTGGAGGCTTTTTACACATAGCTTTGGTCACAGTATTACCCGATTTGTTGAAAGAGGAAAGTCCCGTGGAATCTGTTAAACAACTGTTGGCCCTGTTAGCTGGCATAGCATTGATGGCTGTTATGACTGTTCTATTCGAACACTAAATTTCTACATAAAATATTAACAAACAACAATTTGTATTTAATCATTTTGATTTGAGTTTGAATCAATTAAATTATCTAAAGCATATTACCAAAGTATATATGTGGAATATGGAACTTACAAAGAAGTACAAAAAAGAAATCTTTCACTTTTTATTGTAATGTTTTGTAACATCCTGAATTTGCTTCCAAAATTTTGGCAATATTGCGAAAACACGTTCGATTTTAGATACAAGCCCCCCGCTCCCCATGTAAATTAAATCTATATATATATGTATTTTTTATCTAATTTAGTTAGGTACCATATGACATTATAGATATCGCTCGATAAATAAAAGATAACTTGTATTAATTATTGTTAATTAGTTACATACTTTGAAAAAAACCATAATGAATAACAACAACATTTTGAATACGTATTTAATGAAAAAGCGAAAACAGTGCTTAGAACTGTTATTTCATTTTATTACTCCTATAAATTATATATTTTATTTACAAAAGCCATAATTATTTTTTTTGTTTTGTTTAGAAATCATCCTACTTTTGTGTTTTGAAGTTTTTAAAGCACTTCACGATTAAAAATCTTATTTATATTTATAGATATATTTAAGAGAACATTATGTGTGATATACTGCATAAATAATAATGATATTGAAAAATAAAATAAAATATACAAATTAAAAAATATACTGAATAACACAGCGTAATTATGTTGCTTGCCTGTCGGTGTAATTATTTATTTTGCTTACCTCTTGTAGAGCGAGTAGCGTGTGTCTTCTGGGAAAATGGTCTTAGAAATGAAAAGGTAAATAACACATGAACGCAACTATACAGTCCGTCTGAAAGTCATTCTATTTAATGTTGCACAGCGGTTCCAAATCGATTTTTTTGCAATTAATTCTGAAAGACATCGTGACGAAATTTCACATGCATAGAGTAGAGGTGTTTTCCAGGTGATTTGGAAAGTTTTGGGTATGGGGGATACTGGGCCACCCTCCAAATTTGTCACCTCGGAAATGTCAAATTTTTAATTGTTGCCAAAATTACAAATATGAACCTATTGCACAATGATATTTTGCACAGTGAGGGTACTCGTAAATGCCTACAAACAATGAGCATGTGTGTACCTCAATTAATTTAAGAGATATCTTAGTTACAAGGAAAAATATATATTTTTGCGAGTTTGGTGTCCTATTTTTAACGTTGTGATCTCATTATTTACCCGAATTTAAAAATGTTTACATTGTTGGATTACTTATAAAGTTCTAAGCAAACTTTTTTAAATGAGTTACTTAAATCAGAAGTTATAAGCTTCTAAAGACAAAACATACAAAATGGGTCCCATTTTATCAAAAAGGCGACATTATTTCACTTGTATTTATTTCTTCAATTATTATTCTTGAAGAAGACATTATTTAGAGGCGTTTAAAGCCCTCCATGAAACATTTTGAATAACGCACCTCCCCGGTAGGTCCTCCCCAAATTTTTCAATAAAAAATTATTTTTAAAAAAATGTTAGTGGTATGTATGGTTGGCCTTTTGATGTGTTGCGTTTTGTCTTTTGTTTGGCTTGAGGTCAGTTTTTTCGAATAATAAAACAAAAATTAATATTTTATTATTTTCTGTTTTTTTTTTCTTTTATTTCCCCATATTTCGACCAACTTCGTTGGTCACCTTCAGGGGTATTTTAAAAAGTTTTTCACTATATAAATAACTAGCCATAATTCCAAAATCACTTTATGATATCTCAATTTTTGTAGATTTTATGTAATGTTCGGGCCTTTTCGGAAACGCAACACATTTGAGGTGCAACTGTGATTTGTTGACACTGCTGATGCTTGTTTGTTGTTTATTATTTTGATTGTGTTTACGAACGAAGACAATATAAAATGGAAATAATCAATCAATTATATTTGTGGATTAAATGATAGTCCAAATGATATATAATAAACATAATTCAGTATTGCATTTCCGAAAGTTTATGAATTTATTTTTCAAAAAAATTATCACTTTTAAAAAAATTTTAGTTTTACGTGCAATGTAGCCAAAAAGTAGTACTCTATTACCTCCTACATGTTATTAACGCCAATTTCCCTGACTTTTATGCTGATATGTTAATTTTAATGGTAAGATTTCCATATATTTCCTTGTATTTCAACAGACTTTGTCTTTGATATTTCTCACCTTCCTTCATTAAGATATACTCAATAAGTATGTATATACATTTTGGAATGAGGACTTCATGTAGATAAACTACAATAATTCGCTCAGCCGGATCACTTGAATATGACTAATTCTAATAAAAAATAATTTATTGTGACAATTAACTCTCGAAATCCATCCTAAGTATCGATTTCAAAAGTACAAACTTAATTTGAACTGGGATAGGACAATCGTCAGGTGGCTTCGCAGCGACTTTTCAACAACATACCCGGGCTCTTTAAGTAAATGATTCTCACAAACGAATGATACAATATGGTCTTGAGCCAGAACAATATACCAGTTCAAATCAAATGTTGATTACAGACCGAAATAAAACAAAAGACAAAATTAAAAGTAAAAACTTAAATCTATCTATGGCAGCTGCCAAAAATGTTTTTTTTTTGGTCTTCTGATCATCGATCGAAATGAACGAAAAAATTGTTGTTCCGCGTTTTGGAAATTTTAGAATTTTTATATGAGGTTTCACAAAACACGTAACATGATCAACTTCTGATCTTCGATAGAAATTAACGAATGACGATTATTTTTCAAAAAAAAAAAAGAAAACAAATGTTAGGTTTTATTTTCCCCATTTTGTGAATTTTGGGATTTGTATATGAGGTTTCACATTAACAGTAACACGATTGCAAATTCTTTTTTGTTTTGAAAAACCTTTCAAAACATCTGCAAAACACCTCTACTCTCAACATGTGCAATCTGGTTACGTTATTTCTTTCCGTTCAAAAGATGCAGAATCAATTAAAAAAAATCGATTTGGAATCACCGTGTGTTAGATTAAACATACCTAGGGTCTTATGTCACTCCTTCGATGCGTTACACTGTTAGTCTGTATCAAACGATATACATATACCTTGCAGGTAATGGTATAATAATTTTTTTTATTTGATTTGTAACTATAAATCTGATATTTGCAATTATGAGAGTGAAAATACGCAATATTGTAAAAAATCGAAATACGCCTCTTGTGTATTAAGCCATCGATATATTATATATTTTATTAAATATCCAAAAGCATTGTCGACATAAACAGACAAAATCGATCGCGATAATGCATTTTATGAGATTTTGAAAAATTAATATACATTCTACATATAGTTAGTTATCATAATCTAAAACTGTTCCTATGTACAACTTGTATTTATTGAGTAGTTATATGATGTTCTGGCAGTGACACCTCCACAGCATAGGCACCGTTCAAATCAGCTGCTGTTACAACCGTTGTTTGCTCTCCTTGACTTATACGTTCCAATTCGTAGCGCGTCTTTTTCGCCTGCAGAGCTGTCAAGTACTTCTGCATGCGATAGTAGCCGGCCTTCTCACGAAAATATTCTGTTTCCATTCGCAATCGGTCTTCTTGTAGCTTTTGTAAAACTTTAATATCGACCGGAGGCAAAACATTGGGAATCGATAATGCGCTGGCGCTGGGCACGTTTGGTTGCTGATATGTGAAGTTGGGCTGGTGTCGTGGAGTGTTGTTACTCGATGACTGAGGTGACAAGGGATTGGCTTGAGGCATATCTTGCATTAACTGTAAAGCGAATAACAAATTGTAGTTAAATTATAGATAATAGAAACTATTGATAATTACGCTTGGATCAAAAGGCTCTTCATCATAATTATTATGATCTTCTTCAATTAATTCGTCATACAAAGATTCGTCCTTCTTGATATTCGCTTCATCGAAATCTGCGGACAATTGTTGGGCTTCGCTTTCATCCATTTTACTCCATTTGGTACTATCATTATAGTAATCTTCATAATTGCCATCGTCACTGTTTTCCTATAAAAACAACAAAATTTGCATGTCTAATAATAAATAAAATCACAATTATTTTGCCAAAACTTACAAATTCCACATGCCTGGCTCGCTTTTTCGCTCTAACGACAGTCTTTCCTTCCACCACTTCCCCTTCCGGAGCAGGATTGGTTTCTACCGAATGTATCATGGCCAAGTGTTTCACTATTGTCTCCGTATCTTTAGAGTCGAAAATGCCATCACACATATTACATTTTGTTCGAGGTGGATCAGCATCAATTTGTGTACAAAACTGCCAAATAAAATCGATGTTCGTTGGTAATTTGAATTGTTCCTCTCGCACCGCCTCATACTCCTCGGCTGGTTTAGTAAGACGACCATGTGTCACAACGCCATGCATGCGATGTAAATGCCTTTGAAGATTCGATGTTCCCTGGTACGAAAGATTCTTCTTGCAAAAACAACAGCGTACTTGATCCGAAGTAATACGTGTGCAGTATTTCCATACAACACTGGCGGAACTTAGAGATTTTCTAGCAAATTTCTTCACTGAACTATCTCCATTCTCATAGTCGTCTGCAGGTTCGATGTTGTTTGCTGGATGTATAGCTTCAATTTTATTATTTAGTTGTGATCCGGGTTCTCCCAGTACGTTGTGACGTCTTTGTAAGTGAGTAATAACATTGGCGGTGCCGTGGAAAGACATGACTTTCGTACAAAGCTTGCATCGTATTGTGTGTCGTGATAATTTTTCACAGTAATTCCATACATAGCTTGCTCCACGGCGTTCTTTGCGTTCAGCCGATGTAATATCAGCACTTGAACGTCCATTTTGATCTTCATCTTCGTAGGCTGATTGATCGAGGGAGGCGGTTGCCTGCATTGTTTCATCATCCATGACAGAGGTGTTTTTTCTTAAGTTCTGTGTATAAATAAATAGGTAGAGTATTAAAATATTAATATTGTATAAATTTGATTATAATATACAAAACGTGTTGCTTAATAAGTCTGCAGTTAAAAGTCTGTATGCCTTAAACTCCGATTTTCACAAATTTTAGATTAGTTCCTACGGTTAGATCTAACCAACAGTTCGAGTTTTAAGTTTGTTTGGTGAAAATGGGGGTAAATGTGTACACTCTCCTTGACATCGATTTCCAAAAGTCTCTCGATTGAAGGTCAATTGCAAAACTAGGAAAAGGGAATTATTGTTTATATTTGGCCTAATTTCATTTGTTAGAAAAGCTTTTTACTTATAAACACCTTTAGAAAAAACGATATCACCATTGAATAAAGTCAGATGACATACGAATCAAATTTTGATTTAATGCAACACACCAACCATTGTTTCAATAAAATAAGTGTTTCCTCACCTACAAGAATATATTTCATATAAAAGGAATATATATGTACATTAGAGCGACTTATTGAAAAGTTAGTCGTTTTCTGATTATTCCTAAAAAATTTCGTCTCTTTCAATATCATTTCTCAATATTAAATTCGTTATCTCTATTTAGGCCCAAGAGGTGGTGAAATGGAGGAGTTACACATCATTTTGTAAAAACTACATCGAAAACATGAAATTAATCTTTTGCCAATTTTATAATCTTCCTTTTGGTATTGAGAGTAAAACCGCCTTATTTAGAGGTAGTTGGAAAACAGTTTAGCTCGCCAGCGCACGTTGCCAGAGCCGAAATATTTTACGAGTAATTAAAAAACATACCATGGGGTAATGTATGCATTTGCAGGGGATAATGTATGTATTACGGAGCTCCTGTTTGGAAATGTGGTCCCAAAACCCATGTCAAAGAACTACAAATCGCTTAAATGAAGCTCCTAAAGATGATCTTTGATTTACCTTGGTTTTATTCCACGAAGAGATTGCATGATACAAGTGTTATTTCAGATGAAAGAAATTACAAAGACTATCACAACAATGCCAGCAAAGATACTCTTTTCTAATTATATACACATATTCATTCAGTATCATAGATTTATTTAATTATTCAGTTAAACTTTTGAAATAAAATTAATTTGATTTTTACAAAAATGTCAGACACGTCAGTTTTCGTCCGATATTCATCATTTAGGCATCATTCGCAAACTATTGATTCCTTCTGCCAATTTTTCATCATGAACAACAAAATGTTTCCACGAAGTATGAGTTTTTAGATTTTACTTTGAGAAACCCCAAAAAGTTATAATGAACGCAAGTTACTCTAAGTTTATATTTAAAGTTCAAGGGTTTTTTATACATAAGAAAGGACAACATATCATATCTTTGGAAAAACTTGGCTTTTAGAGGCGAAAATCCACAACAACTAAATCTAAACAAGCTAAATTGTTAAAAGGAAAACATATTAGATTATTGAACTTACGCACCTCACTTTTGAAACAAGAATTGAAAATCATACACGTTGGAAATTCCAACAATATTGTGAAAACATATCACTCAGTTCGTTCAACAAATTTTATCATAATAACATACAATTTCAAACACTTTTTAACAATATAATGGAAAACATGCCAGATCATAAATTCATCTTTACTTATATTTCGAAAATGAGTCTAAGCGTAATAACCGAAAAAACAGTACTGAAAACTTTATTAGTCCAACCATATAGTACAAGTTTTTCTGCAGAACTCATAGCTGTACATGAAGCTATTAAAATTCTAAGGAATAAAAACGGAAAATACTCACTAATAAAAATGATTCTTAATATAAATAATAACAAAAAATTCACAATAGATACATAAATATGCCAATATAAATCTTACTTGGGTTGCCAGCCATTGTGGCATTAAGGGAAATGAATTTACCGACGCTACTGCAAAAAATTCAATAAAATCACCTTTACTTTCAATAATGAACAAAAACCCCGAAGATCCAAAGACAATTAGAAAAACACATTTCAAGAAAAATTGCAACACTTACAACCTTACCTCTAATTGGTACTGAACAATAAATATCAATAAAATCAATACTAATAATTACATGAAAAGCGACACAAAAATTTTAAAAATTAATCGAATTCGTCTAGGACATACTAAATGCACGCATGGTAGCATACTAAAACTAACCGACTCAGTTATATGCAACTGCGATATCTTGTATCCAATTTGCCCAGAACATTTTCTAAACATATGTACTAAAATTCAAACGATAAGAGAAGAAATATTTGGGAATGAAAACATATTACACTTAATTTTTAAACCAACTATAAATAATATTAATTTAATAATAAAATGTTTAAAGAAATCGTCAATATATAGCCAGATCTAAGTAAAGCATACACATTTTGTAAACAAACCTTTAAGTAATCCAAATATAAAAATATTTTATAACTAAACATAATATTATATTATGCTAAACATATATACGCAAACATTATATGTAAATATTAAAAAAAACCAATTTTCTTTATTAAGAGCTTAAGGCCTTAGTAGCTATAGCTAGAAAAATTGTATTAGTATATAATTTAAATTGTGTATTAATCTTATAAATAAATAAGTAAATAGATTATTGAACAGAGATTTTAAGAAAATCCCTTCCTAATGAACCGAAAGTAACATTCAAAAGACTACATCAAACTAAGGCCTAAACGCGGTTGTTTTGTGCGGTAAACCCGCAGGACATTCCCTGCGGAAGGGTGTCTCTGTACACAGATCAACAAATAGAGATATTTATAGCAAATTCAGAAGGACCAAGATATGTTTTGTTTTAATTGTATAGAAAGAAATGCACACATTCTACGCGCATTTGTAAGCGTCCTCTATATAGTAATATACAAAATCAACTCACTTACCCTCTTCTCCTTTATCAAATCCGCATGCACACGCCTCAAATGTTTGGTTATATTTGCCGTGTTACCTCCTCCAAAATACAGCACCTTGTTGCAGAGATGACAGCGAGCGTGTTTCGGATCTTCCTTGGTGCAATATTTCCAAATGAAACTCCTGCTGTTACTATTGCGAATACGCACAAGATTCTCGTGGCCTTTCTGTAAGAAACGCTCATCAATAAAAGGAAAGAATTGTTTAAATCGTCATGTACTTACTATCGTTCGCTGCTTGGTGATTTCATGCGACACTGCCAAGTGACGAGCTAAATTGCTGGTCTGGCTACCTACGCTGGACTGGCAAAGAAGGCACTGGAATTGATTGGTTCCCTCGATGGGCCGGAAATAGCGCCAGACAAAACTGTATTTGCGTTTATTGGAATTTGCCTGCGATTCTGTGGACGACTCCAACTTACTGTCGAATTCCTCTTGCTGCAGCTCCTCCTCTTCCAGTACAATTACCTCGGAACTGTCCTCAAATATTTCTGGTGCTTCGTAATCTATATCTGTTTCAACCAATGTGTCGTCTGTGTGCAGAATTTGGTACTCTTCCATTTATTTTGTATTGCGTTCGTATTTTGTTTTCTTTATTGTTTTTAAGGAAAACGGCGGCGGCGGATTTGTTTTGATTTAATTTCAGCAAATAATCGGTATTTTGCATTGGAATATCGGTTGACTTGATGGTACCAAGGAAATTTTCACAATTGAGTAATCACCATTCGGGTCAAGTAGAACCAATTATATTTCTGGTACAGCCAACCAACTACCTCGAGTAGTTTGTACTCAATCGCACAACGAATAGAAAGAAACGAATAAAACGAGATAGCCAGACAATGCGGCTGCTAAAAATAGGGAAATGGCGGCAAACGTCAAACAGGCAGGGTTGGGAGTTTTACATTGTCAATGGTTACTCACACACATCAGGCGTAGGCAAGCACCAGCTGTCAGAATAAAATACACACATTGATTGTCAATGATGTTGAAGACAAACTACACTTTTAACTCTCCCTATTTTAGTTCGGAAATCATTTAAATGGACATGGGTTTAAGTACTGATTACTCTCATCACAACTATACGGTTACTGGAGTCGTTGGTACCTGCCATACCATTCAACATCACTATTGCTCTACAAACCGGATTTTCAGATAGATACATTTCATGGTCGGATTTTACCCTAATATACGAATTTAATATACGAATAATTTCTCGGTTTATTGTAAATTATCAACAACAATAAGAGTTGGACTTTTTCAAAAAATTCAAAAAGGACGTTTTTAGCTGCATCACAATGAGTGAGAGTGAAAACGATGATAGCTTGCGACCACGAAAACGCAGCTTAGTTTGGCAATTTTTTGAGAAATTAAGCCGCTACAGAGTTCGGTGTAGACTGTGTCAGCACGAGCAAAACTACCAAGGAACAACCGGAAATATTTTAAGGCACCTAAAGTCCAAACATGACCTGGACGCTACCATCAAAGGACAAAAGGATCCAAAGAATCAAGAACGTCTCAAGCGTATGCTAAACAATGTTTCGTCCCTCTCCATGCCGGCGACGGAAATAAAATTGGAACATAAACTTTTCAAACCACGGAAACGGTCGCTCACACATGACGATGACCACAATCCATTTGACAATGATGAGACTCATGGCCATTCCACAGCATACGTACAGGAAGAGGTATGTGAAAGCAGCGGGTACATTTCATTATCGATAGTAAACATGCATATTTTCTGGTTCCCTCTTTAAGCCGTTCGAGAATTTCCTCTGTGCTGACGACCCCGTGCGTGATCCGGTTAGTGAGGACTCTTGGGGCCCGCCAGAAATTCCCCCACCTGTGAAGAAAAAGCCCAAGTCACAACTAGACGAAGAACGTGTGGTGGCAGAAACGGAATATTTTCGAGAAAAGGCTGGCTACTTTAAGTTACAAAAACATTTAACAGCATTACAAGCAAAGAAAATAAGAATAGAAATAGAACAGTTGACAAAGCGTAATAGCTTAGCTTAAGTAAGATTTGTTTATCATTATTATTAGCCATAGCCTGTCTACATAATAAATGTAGTGGAGGTAAAATTAAGAATAAAATAGTGTGGTCTCTTGATATTGAACCATTCACTTGACGTTAATCTAGTTGTTCACCTTGACCATGACTAATGTGTTTTATACTACCAATACAGTAGGCGGCCAAAAAACAATGATTAACTATAATCAAGGCGTATTTATATAGGTGATAGCAGCAGAGCAAGAACAAATTCGGCAACAACAAAATACAAGTAATTTTTGAATGATGAACCGCAATGTCAAAGCAAAATATATGGTTTCGGTTACAATTGAATGAAAAAATTTCAGTCAGCTGGGCTCCTGCTTTCACCTGATATAAATACACCTTGGCTATAATTTTTTAACTTCTGTATCTCCGAAATTTGCACCATTTAATATTTTATAGTCATGTTTGTTTTGTAAACTCGGCAAGACATTTGAAATCGTTCTCTAATGACCTAAAGAAATGATGCTATGATCTCTTTGCAGGCTTATTTGAAACGAAAGCCATATTCGAATCTGATGGCAATGTATAAAGAACTGTAGTTTTTAAATAATATTCATTTCCCATCTTTTAGATATTATAATTTAGTATGAGACGTATACAATTTCAGAACAGTCGTCCAAATTCAAAATTTTTATCTGCACCTGAACACTCACCACCGGATACGTTAATATGAGTACTCTGGTGCTGGTTCGATGCGATTGTAATTCAAATCATATTTCTTTGACTCATTATCATTAAAAGTAACAGTGCGTAAGATTTTCTTACTTCTGGTTTCGAGCAATAAATAATTACATACGATCATCTGCCTCCTATCGGTGAAAGTTTTTTATATTAAACTCCGAGTTTCTTCAAATGATGCCCAATCTAAAAACAAGTAAGGACAGGCTAAAGTCGGGCGGGGCCGACTATACGATACCCTTCACTTTCTACGCCATTGCAATTAAATTCGATGAGGATTTTACAAAGTGTCCTATATCATAGACCGATGTTACCCACTTTCACAATGTATGTTTCCAGTTCTGTTCTTATCAAAATCGGTTTAAAATATTCGTTTTCTAGAGTAGAAAACATTTGTATCGAACCTATATATAAATCTGAACCGATTTGACTAATTTTCAATATAGATATTTCTAGTTTAGTTGCGCCAAATGTGAGAGAAAAAAACAAACAAATGAAATCGAAATTTGTATGGAAGCTATAACAAATCTGAAGCGATCTCACCCACTTTTACCATTGATGTTTCTAGTTGTAATGTAAAGTAATGCTAAATTTAGTTTTTTGAGCAGGAAAAGCCAAATGGGGAGTTCTATAGGAGCTATATATAAATCTGAACCGATTTGATTCAATATCACCACCAAATTTGAAGAAAATCAGTCGAAATGTATGATTTCGAGAGCGGAAAACGTCAAATAGCGAAATATATATAGGAGCTATATATAAATCTGAACTGATCTGACTTTCACCATAGATGTTTCTAGTTGTAATATAATGTATTTGAGAGAAAATACAAACAAATGAAATCGAAATTTGTATGGGAGCTATAACAAATCTGAAGCGATCTCATTCACTTTTTCCACTTTTAATAAAATCGGTTAACATTTGTGGGTTCTAGAACAGAAACAATGAAATCAGGAGCGATATTTGTATGACAGCTGTATATAAATCTGAACCGATCTAACACATTTTCATCACAGGTTTTCCTAGTTGAAATATAAGATGTTTTGCCCATTGTGAAGAAAATCGGGTACAATATGTGGTTTTTAGAGCGGAAAAAGTCAAATCAGGAACGACATTTGTATGGGGGCTATATCTAAATCTGAACCGATTTGCTTCAAATTAAATAGCGTTCGTCCTTGGTCCACAAAACTTACTTGTGCCAATTTTTGTTAAGATCGGACAATGTGATTCTAAGACGATCTGTATAATAAACGATTGGACTATCTCGTTTCCTTTTGGGAGTTACAAACAAATGCACAAAGACATAATACCCTAGTGAAGGGTATAAATAGTATATTTTATTACCCGCTCTCCCTATTGGGAGCGTAAAGTAATGCATTACGGCACCGTTTTGAATTGACAACATTACTCGGAAAGGTCTGTTATATCCAGCATGCAAGATTGATTAGATCTTTATTATAAATCACCGATATCTCGTCAGAGTCATAAATTAATTGTTTCCCGAGGTGATTACATTTTCGTTCGACTTGTTGTTCTGAAGAAGTATAAAATAGTTGTGTAATATTTGTCATATCAAAATATATACATATACTTGTTGTATTACATATCGAAATATATACATACATAGACACAACGCTCATAGAGAATAATCTTTTAAGATGATATCAGTTTTGTTAAGTTATTTTAATTAATGCTGGAGTTCTCTACTAACAACAACAAATAAAAATAATAATAGCTTCCTAAAGTTACGAAAATAAATAAAAAATAAATTCGAGGTAAGAATTTGTACTCCAAAAAGTATTCACTCATTTAATATTAATACTATATAAACTGTATATACTATATATTTAATATTAATACTATATAAATTAGGAAATTAATGAAACTGTAAACAAATATTTCAAAAATACACAGTAGGCTTTATGTATGTTATGCATTATGCATGTTATGTAAACAAGGAATTGTTTCAGTTGACTTATTGCATTTACATATTTTGTTTAAAGTTATCCATATAAAGTTATTATATAAAGTATTATTATTTTTATTTATTGTTGTTAATAGAGTTTCTAAATTTGCCCTCCTTCTATTCTAGAGTTTGAATTCGCTCTCTTTTTTTCAAATAACAAAAAAATACAAAAGTTATAGAAATATTGTAATGGAATATACAAAATTCTTAATACAGGTTTTTGTGCAATGTTTTTTGTTTCTTTGTACTTTAAAATTTTATATTATAAAATTCGAGTAGTCATTCTTAAAACAACTTCTTCTATTATTATTATTTTGGAAATATGCCCAATGCAGTATTTTTAAAGACCTTCTTCTATGTTTTATTTTTGTTGTCCGGCAATTCGTTGGGAACTTAGAAATTCTGATTGTATGCTTTTTTATTATTTATTTATTTTTGATTAACTACTTATTATTATTTAATAGTTTATTTTAATTTATTTTTTTTTGTGAAAATGTTCAGTTACGTATTTATTTATTTTTTTAACATCTATTTGTTTGTAGGATTATTATTATTAGTAGTTAATTGTTTAAATAGTTTAAGACATTTAATATATACAATTTCCTGAAGAATATTGTAATTCAATTATAATTGGCCACTTGGCTTAGAATTACAAAGAAATAAATGAAATGAAAAGGTAAAAATGTGTAACATGACAATTACTCTGGGGTCCCTTGGACTCCAGTCATAAAATCAATGTACTTGTTTGTCACTCTTTGATAATAGGCCCGTTCGATTGGTCTTACTAGCTTAAACGTCCAATAATACGACCAATGAGTTATTCTTAGACAAGAATAAAATTTTTTATTTAAAGTGCTTCCAAGGTTCTATAATTCAGAAAAAAATTTGGACAAAAATGGAACATAAAAAATTACTGGGTAAAAATATAATTTTTAGAGGTGTTTTCAGGAGCGTTTAGCTCACAGATGGCTTGTAGCATATACCTTATATATCTCAAAAATGTCGTGCCACTTATTTAATTCAAAAACACAATTCAGTGACATGAATAATATCCCAATTACTGCACGTTTCTCTGACAATCTTAGTCGTGTTTTATTGAAAAATCGTTTGCCACTCGCTTAATTGTTTTAAGTCCAATAATATAGTCGGATTTAAAAAATGAATTTGAATTAATTTATAGAAAGCTACCAACTAAGGGCATTTAAAGTAAATTTGTTTGAAACTTTCACATTATCAGGTAAAAAGTTATGCGAGCTCGCTTATAAAAAACTGGGAGCTGATCATGGGATTCGATATCGAGAAGTTGCGATCGAAATATTTTTTATTTTCTGAGAAAGAAGTTAAATCCTTACAAAAACAAATATGATGTTGGGATAATTTGTTTGGATTTTGAAAAAGTTTTGCATAAATTTAAGTCATTTTTGCGCATTTCTCGATTTCGAATGCCGCGATAAGCCCACTGATATAACATTGTTTCCTGCAATGTCAAATTTTCAAACAAATTTTTTTAAAATATCCTTAATTGGTAGCTTTATATAATTTAAATTAAACCAATTAAGCAAGTAACAAGAGTTGCCAATAAAACACAACTTTTGTTTCCATTATCTTTGATTCTCTTTTAATCTTTATTTCTATACATTATATTTACTTACACATGTTTGTTATGTCCATTTACCTGAACAATCCAACATACCTCAACAGGCATCACCACCTCATTAACTTGGCGCGTCAACATAAAAGCATCATTCACTTTAGTATTTAGTGGATTTGCAGAGACTATTATGAAAGCAGAGACGAAATTAAAAAAACGACGAAAGATTGGCAATGCCTATGAATTATTTGGTTTTATACCTAAATTCAGTTGTGATAAGTATTTCGCTCAATGCAAGTCGTGTAATAGCGTGTTGCATAGTACCGCTGCTTCTCGCTTACAGAAACACAGGTAATAGCAAGAAAGAATTGTCGGTGCTACATTTACAACTTACTTTGTCCAATGTCCATTTGTTTCTTTGTTAGGGATTCTTGTTTAGCAGTCCGTGCCAGTACAAACGTAGCCCATTTATCGCCTACAAGAGATAAGGTAAAATAACCCATGAACAAACGACAACAGCCAGTCAATGATTTGTTTTAAACAAAACAACAAGTACCACTCTTAACTTTCTGCCACATTATTGGTGAGAAATTATTAATTATCAATTTTATCCCCAACATAAATGTTCTGCTTGTTGCCACTTCCTCTGTCAATAGGAGGATATACTGTATCAAATTGAATATGGTGTAGTGACACACCATGGTGATAATTCCAGTATCGAATTGGAACAATCAAATTCTGTCGCGGAAAATAACTATGTTGGCGATTCTAAAGGTGTAAGTATCAGGCCAACAACCATAGAACTAAACATGCCAAATTTTTCTCAAAACAAAGAACTGATACTTTTTCTTTTAGGATGTAAAAAGGACTCTAATTATACTACAATCACGTAAATTACAATTGGAGAAAGAAAAGCTTAAAACCGGCTCTTAAATGGACTTCGCAATTATTTTATATAACTGTTAATATGAAATAAACGTACAATAAATGACAGCCTGTCTGTCGATTCTATAAGAAAGAAACAGTTACCCCACGAATTTCGTTCGTTTGTATTTTTCGTTTTGCATTTTTGTCAGAATTGTTTTCTAAAATAATAGACCATTTAAAGCATTTTTATTCTTGTCTTAGAGTAACTGGTTGAATTATTAGACGTTTATATTTTTTTCTTTTTTTTTTTTCATAGTGATAATTGAAATCTCTTTCGTATTTGGTGTATAGTATTTTATAAAAAAATTGCTGCAGTCAATACCTTTCGAATGACGTCTAAATGATTAACATCGGTGGAAATTGACGCCGCTGCTCTCATATTTGTTTGAAAAATTGGCTCTGAAAAACCATCCATTTTACAAAAATGGAGTCAGTGAAATTTGTATGGGAGCTATATATATACACCTAAACCGATATTAACCTTTTGCACCATAGATGTTTCTAGTGGAAATATAAGGAAAAAGTCAAATCGGGAGCGACATTTCTATGGGAGCTATATATAAATCTGAACCGATCTGACCCACTTTTACCATAGATGTTTCTAGTTGAATTGCAAGGTACAGCGCAAAAGCTAAAGAAAATCGAATAAAATATGTGGTTTATAGAGCGGAAAAATTTAAATCGGCAGCGATAATTGTATGGGAGCTACATCTAAATCTGAACCGATCTGACCGACCCACTTTTACCATAGATGTTTCTAGTTGAATTATAAGGTACTGTGCAAATTTAAAGCCAATCGACTAAAATATGTGGAATGGGGGTTATATCTAAATCTGAACCGATTTCCTTCAAATTAAAAAGCTTTCGTCCTTGGGTCAATTTTTGTTAGGAAGTCCAAACATGAGCTAGACGCTTCCACCAAAGGACAAAGGCTTATGCAACTGAAATAAAATTGGAAAATAAACCATTAATCGATATAAGAACATACAGGGGATCTTTATTTCTAAAACCTAATGTAGGTATGAACGTATACATAATCAAATGTAAACTATTTGTATTTGACTCCTATCGAGAATATAATTTCCTTGTGGCACTTATATATTTCCGTTTTCCACCATAATCTTCATCGTGAATTTATCACTATTTTTCAGCACTACAGTTCTAACTCAAATGAGTAAACCAGTAAGGGCAATATTTGTATTCACAACTCAATTCAACACTGACTGCCGGACGATTATATAGAAATAATAACTTTAAACTTATTTTCCAAACAATTGATCCAATTCATATTTGACCTTTTTCGCTTGCAAGGCAGCCAGATGTTTCTGAATTCGAAAATATCCTGCTTTCTCACGATAGTACTCGGTTTCGGCCATAATGCGCTTTTCTTCCAACGAAGATCTCCTTCGTTTAGTTTCGGATGCGTCATTGTTGTCAGCTACATTTCGGTTGGACGGCGGCGGCGGTGGTGAAGTGGTGTCCACATGTTTTACATCCACCTGGGAGAAATTGTCCGTGTCAACGAAATCCATCAAAGGCTATAAAAGAAATTGTACATTATTGTAGTATGTATGTACGTGTGGAAAATGGTCATACCTCATTTTCTGCACCGTATGGATCTACTTCCGTTTCCTCATTATACTGTATATAGTTACGATTACTTGACGATCTTCTGCCTCTTCCTTCGTGAAGATGATCATCTTCATTATCAGTACTATAGTTCAGTGTGCTGCCGTGTTCGTTTTTTACAGTTACAATAGTTTGTTCCAGCGTCACAGCAGAAACCGACAATGCCTTCATGCGTCTTACATTTTCCGGATCTTCCAGGCCGCATGCCCTTGCATCAATTTCATGTTTGACTTTTAAATGCCTCAAAGCATTGGCGGTATTTCCCATGTACCGTTGATGATGGTTGCAGATTCGGCATTTTACTCGTACACTACTCAACTTCTCGAAATATTGCCATACTAGAGAAGTACGCTTCCTTATGGAATCTCTTTTACAATCGTTCTCATAATCGCTCATATTTGTCCAATGGCGGGCGGGATTTGTTGTTCGAATAGCGAATAATGTTTTTATTCGTTTAGACAAATCTTTTCAAAGAACAATCTTTATTGTTGTTTTGCAAAAAGCCAATTCGAATAAAATAGTGTATGTATATATTCGTGTCGAAACTAGAGTGTCCAACGAGTGATGTGTAAATAACGACTACGACTGCGAATGGAATAAATGTAATCGTATTCGAAATGTCAAAGAATCGAGTAATTGTATTCGTAACCGAATTCACCAGAATAATTTCTGTTCATCGTTGGTAAAATTTAAACCCAAATAGGTTTGGACATTTGTTTGGGGACTATATCGAAACATCGACGGACATAGTCCTCTTCCACAACAGATATTCCTAGGTTAAGTAAAATACGGCGGGTGAGTTCATACAACATACGGTTGCAATGTGTGGCTTCTAGAGAGCTAAGAAGTTAAATTGGCAGGGACATGTATATGGCACCTACATCAAAGTATGGACCGACGAGGTTCACCTTATCTACGGATGTTTCTAGATTAAATATAAAGTAATACTGGGTATATAAGGGAGCTATATAATTTTTATATATTTTTAGCAGTGCCATCATATTTTCAGTCGGTTAAACCAACTCACTGCCATGGAACATGTGGATGGAAGGACATGCAGTTTGTGGCAAAATGGACCCAGCCTCCATATTTGTAAATAAATGTAAAAAATGTGATCAAATATGATCCATTATAACCGCTATAGAAGTTATAATAGATTTTATTTTACCTAAGATAGAGTCAATTATATGGAAGGTACTAGAATGAGGGTGGGTAATGCATACATATTTTTAGGTTTAAAGTGATTATAAACACATTTCCAAATATCTAATTGCAACTGAATTCGACTAGCCGTATGGAAGTTATATCGGTTTTATCGGGAGGTACCAGAGCAGGTATGGTAATATCGTCAATATTGCAAGTGTATGAAACATCCATAGAAGCTTTAGCAGATATCAAATTTCAGAGCATTCCGATCATCCTTATAGAAGTTATAACAGTTTTTATTTAAGGTAGGTTAGGATCACTTGTGTGGAAGGTACTGGAAGAGGCGTAACACAACCCAGAATATTTTGTACATTTAAAGTGATTATAAAAACTTTACCATATACCAAAATATAGATAATTTCGAATATCCGCTTGGAAGTTTCATTGGTTTTTATATAACATAGGAATATGAACCATTTGTGTGCTAGGTACCAGAAGGGACGTGTCAATTTCGCTCGTCTTTGAACTTAAATTAAGTCTGAGAAGAATTTTGATTGAATAAATTTCTTAACTCAGTTACAGTTATCGTGTACACCAGCTAGCCAGACAGACGGACTGACATGGCTCAAACATTTTAAAATGTTTTGAAAGGGATTTTGTCCAAACATACATAGGGTCTTAATTAAGGCGACCATACGTACTCTTTTTAAGAGGAAAATACTCTATTTCAACTCGCTGTCCTCTATTAAATTTGTGTACTCTATCTGTCCTCTTTTTCATAATCAGTCATCTTTTGTCATCTTTAATTTTAAAAGTATGATCAATAATTGTTTTTACTGAGTTTTCGATTTTGAAAATAAGTGGTAACACTTACTTTCTTAAAAGCAATATATCGATTAATTGTGTGGAGGCTATTACTATCAAGTGCAACACCAATAAAAGCTGTATAGAATTTTCAAAACTCTATGGATCAAGAGACGATATTTTAAAGAAAGTTCACGAATCTGAAAAGTACAATAAACCATAAACTGATTATATTAGATATTACAATAAGAACTTTTGAATAATTTAGTGCAATGAATTTTTAAGTTTCTTTATTAGTTTAAACTAATTTTATTTATTTTTATTTGTTATTTTTTTAACTACATATTTACATATGTAGAATGTAAATTTTTCTATAAAATACATACATATGTATGTAACAAAATGTTTTTATGAATTCAAATAAATTTTTTGTTATATTTTTTTAATGTCCTCTATTTTCATTTCTAAAATCTGGTCGCCTTAAAGTCTTAAGTCACTCCTTCAATGCGTTACACTTTTTGATATATACCTATACCTCCTACTCTGTAGAGTGAGGGTATAATAAGTGGTTTCGAGGGCGGAAGTAACATTTGCGTGGGGCTATATCTAAATCTGAACCGTGTGATAAGACGTGGTTTGAAAACATCGGTTAAAATATGTGGTTGATAAAACAGAAAACGTCAAATTGGGATGGACATGTGTAGTGGGGCTATATCAAACCATGGAGTGATGTGAACAAATTTCACAATAGATGTTTCCGTCCGTCTTTGATCCGAAAAGGTTCTTTGTGCAAAGTTACGTTTGGATGGGATCACCTGATTACTTTGATTACAAGAATATATGGACAGACAGACGGACATTGCTAAATCGACTCAAAAAGTGGTTCTAAGGCGATCGGTATAGAAACATTGTGCCTATCTCTATTCCTTATGGATGTTGCGAACAAATGCATAATGCCCTAGTGAAGGGTATAAGAATGTATACATTCATGTGGCTCAAAGATAATGAAGAAGATGGTTGTATAGGGTAGTTCTTTTACAATTTTAAATTTGAACTACCAATTACTTGACTTTGAAAGGTAAAATAACCTTCATTTTTATTTTCAGGTTTATGTTTGACATTTGCAAAATGGGATGCTATACGCTCCAAGGCGTATTTATACAGGTGATAGCACTAGAACAACAACAAAATACAAGTAATTTTTTGAATGGTGAGCCATAATGTCAGAGCAAAATATATGGGATTTGACAGTTTCGGTTACTTTTGAATGAAAAAAATTTCAGTCAGCTGGGCTGCTGCTATCACCATTATAAATACGCCTTGTATACGCTCCAACAAAATTGGGAAATAGTAAAAACTTCAGTTCAGCTACATTTTCATCTCGGTGGCTATGCTAATAAGCATGCCGATCCAGTCGTGGTAGTCATATGAATGCTATTGTGTTCCATTATTAAATGAAAAAATAATCAATACTTTTTATAGCTGATTATAATTTAAAATATTACATGACACACAGTTTTAACATATTTGGATTGACAAACACTGAAATACATCACAATAAAGTTGTCAGTTATGCCCGTTAAGTTGAAGCAAAGGCGACTAGGTTGCGAATGTGAAAGAGTACATTCTGATTCACCAAAAGAAAAATAATTAATAATTCATTCTTTCCATGTTTTGGTAAAAAGGGAAATTTTCTCTCCAAAAAGACATTCAGTGACATCTGAATAGTTTCCCACTTACTGCACGTTCGTTCGTTTAATCTCGTTCTCTCCATTATCTTTGATTCTCTTTTAAAGTTCATTTCTATACATTCTACTTACTTACACATGTATGTTATGTCAATTTACCTGACATACATACATTCAACATACACACATTTAGAGTCCAACCACTTTTACTTGACGCGTCAACATATCAAAATCGTGCATCGTACCATACTTATCTAGTAGAATTGCAGACAACAGTATATTATGGAAGCAAAGACGAGAATGAAACAAGGCCGGAAAACCAGCAACGCCTATGAATTATACGGTTTCATACCTAAATTCGATTTGGGGAAGCATTCCGCCCTTTGCACGTCATGTAATCGCGTATTGCAAAATACCGCCGCTACTCGTCTGCTAAAACACAGGTAAATAAAAGAGCATGAATAAATTGTTTGTTGCTACATTCACATTGTCTAATGTTCAATGTTTTTTCTTCGTTAGAAATTCATGTTTGGCAGCCCGTGCCAGTGGAAATGCATATATATCGCCCACAATAGCAAAGGTAGAATTAACCATAAGCAAACGTAATAAAATTGTTTTTGTTTGTGGCAAATACACACAAAACATACATACTACCCCAACATAAAATGTCGTATGTAAAAAACGAACACGAACGTGACGATGAAAACGTAGTGTCAAAAAGAAGCCACAAGTCGGTGTAAACAATGCCAAAGGGAATGTTCGTTATTTTTGATTTTAAAAAAGTAAAAGACATGGTTCAACGATTGTTCCATCAATGCTTGCAAACATGTTCCATTTAAAGCCCGATTTCTTCTAAAAGAGTGGAACTGAATTTTTCTTGAAATCGGTTTCAACATATTTCCATAGAAAACGATGGGATACAGCGGAATAAATTTGCCATGGCTCGTCAATTTGTATGGGTAGAAAAAAATGAACAAAGTGTCAGGCAAAAACGAAATCTACAGAAAAATTTTCCAAGTAACCATGGGTCTTAGATGAATTTCTAGCCCGCGGAAAGCGACTTCAAAGTCTAAGACTATCTAGCCACGTCTGTCTGTCTGTGAAAGCAGACTACAGATCACAAACTTGGAAACAGAAACACGTGTTATTTTCCTGCAACGGTTGGTATTACAATTGTCAAAATCAAGGATTATAGATTATTTCAGCGTTATCTCCTGAATTATAAGAACTAGAAAGAACTGATCTCACTAAACGGCAACGCAATCAATTGTATTGCCCCTAGAAACATCCCAGTCGAATTTGAAATAAATAGATTCAGATTTGGATAAAGCTTCCATATATAAATTAAGATTACTTGATTATCAAGTTCTTCTTTATTCGAGTTCTCTTATCAAACTAAAGCTTAAACATAATTTCCAAATACTTATTGCTAGTCTGTACCCACACTCAACTTTGCAATTGCTGACAACGCGCCTCGTGTGTGGTGTTGTATTCCACAAATAATCAGTCCCACGATATTGCCGCGTTTCATGTTTGGAAATAATATGTTCGCTGACACCGCAGTCTGGTCAATACTTGCTGTCACCGAACAAGATGTTAGGGTGGTGCAGGTTTTATCATACTGTGTTAACTTATACATGATACTTCAGATTTTTATTTTCTTTATAAAGAAAATTTATTTGTTTGTAAACATTTGAGGACAAGAGAAGGGAAATCACTTTAAACAAATGATACCACGCATTCAAATAAGTTGCGGGTAAACCACACATTGGTGGTGTACAACTTCCAGTCACCCGAAAATAAAGTTTGCACTGCAAACCGTCATTAATGTTTGCAAAATATTTCGTTCTTAGATCTAGCATTCTGTGAGCTAAAAGCTCATGAAAATACCCTTAAAAATCATGTTTTTACCGTGTAATTTTTGTGCTACATTTTTGTCATTTTTTTCTGAAATAATAGACCCTTGAAAGCACTTTAAAAATAAACTTTGATTATTGTCTTAGAATTACTTATTGGTCGAATTATTGGACCTTTGTAATATATTTTTGAGTTTTTGGCAATATTTTTCACATTTGGTGTTAGTATTTTATTAAAAATAAATAGCGGCAGTCAATACCTTTCGAGAGATGCCTAAATGATGAACATCGGAAGGAAATTGAGGCCGCATCGCTCATTTTTGTAAAAAGAGAGAGTAAGAAAATTTTGGCTCTGACAATCCATCTCCTGTACTAAATTATTTTAGTATGGAGTCAGTGACGTCCGATATTCATCATTTAGGAAGTCAAGATACATCAGAAAATGTTATACATAACCTTTATAATTCGTCCCCTAACTCATCCTACTCTTTCCCAAAAATGTTTATGGAATTGAATTTCTACTTACAATCGAATGAAAAAGATTTCAGTCAGCTGGACTCCTGACTTCGTCTAATATAAAAAAGACTAAACTAACATTTTTTGCAAGTCGATATTTTTGTTTATTATGACCGAATTTCTTGTGTTTTGTTAAAATAACCAAAAATCTTTTTTATACTAGGATAACAAAATACAACTTGGAATAAAGTTCATATTTTTTGCTAGACAAAAGTCGATCCTTTTCAGATGAGTTGCCAGTTTTTAATGTTCCATTTAAATATGTATATTTTATGCTCAAAATAAGGATTCTCAATAATACTTTTCACTTCCACAGTTGTTTAGCTTTTATTGTCTTTAATGAGGAACAAGTACCCACTACAAAGTTATTTCTTTCTCTTTAATTTTACAGCACAGACGAAGAGAACCACAAAATAGAAATGAAGCGGCGCTAATTTCACAACAAGAAGAACAAGATCAGTTTGAAAATGAAGTGACGACACATAATGAGGTGGAAATTGAAGAAGCAGTCAATTCCAGCGTCAAATTGGAGCAATCAAATTCTGTGGCGGAGAATAACTGTGCTGAAGATTCCATAGATGTGAGTACATACAAAATAACATAAAACTATAGTTGCAAAATCTTTCCCAAAAAACACGAGACAAAAAAACTGATATTTTTGGTTTTAGAATTTACACGATTACAGTCCGCCACGTAAATCTACAACAAAAAAAGCAGATAAAAACGATGACAAACTTACGGCTAAAATTCAATATTTTAAAGAGAAAACGAGATATATCCTCAGCGAATTAAAAAATTTGAAATTTGAAAAAACAATGATGGTTTTAGAAGTTAAAAAACTACACTGGGAAATTAATCAATTAGAGTTGAAAAAATAAAAATTTGGTTGTTTTACAAATTTCCAAGATTACATATACATATTTAAATTTGTCTGTATTGAAAATGTAAATAGCTTAGCTTTTTAACATATTACACATATCGATTGTATTAACTGTTTTGTAATTCAAAAATAAAATATTTAATAAAACACTAAAATTATATATACCTTTATTCAATTCGCACAAGGCTACTACTGCTACCACCTCCGAGGCTGCAGCTGCCGTTCCAATTACAACCACACAACCGAGACATGCTCGTGCATATTCTGAGGAAGGACCACAAACCACTGCTGCAGCCGCCACGTCAGCACGGCCATTTGAATCTTACCAATTTGGCGCCACGACTGCTGCTGATATTGACCCAGATTTAGAATTCGATAGTGAAGATGTTTCCGATTTAATTAATATCGACGAGGAATTGGATGTTATACAAAATCTAATGCCACGTTCCAAACAATCATTGCAATTGCAAGAAGAATTGTGCAAAGCGGAAACAGAATATTATAATGTAAAGGCTCTGTACTTCGCTAAACTGACAGAAAATTCGAAAGTGAAAAGGACTTTAATGGTACTGCAATCACGTAAATTACAATTGGAGATAGAAAAGCTTCAAAACGATTCTTAGATAGAGCGATAGAGCTACAATATGGCAAATATTATTACTATTAATGATCAATTAAACATTTATGTTTATTGTATACATATATTTATTTAGATCATATAATATTATGTGATGTTTCGTCTGTCGATTTATAAGAAAGCCACAATCCAATATGTTATTCCGATACATGTAATACATAAATTTTAATAAAATAAATAAAGTAAAATTTTAATAAAAAAACAAATGAGCGTTGGTACGGCAGAAGTATTGCTGGGTAACCATACCTGCATATACACATACTTAAATATGCAACTCAATGAGATGCTTGTAAGATGGCATGTGTACTTTATTACTTGGTGCGATTTTTTAAACGCAAATTCGGCAAGTGAGTTGTGCTTCTCGTTCGTTTGTGAGAATCAGTCGTTTGTGAGAAAAGTCGCTGCGAAGCCACTTGAAAAGACTTTTGACATGGTCGAAATCATGATCGTGGTAGTCTGCAGCCAAGTAATAAATGTCACCATGCCATTTGTAAATAAATTTGCATTCTCTTAAATATAGATGCAAAATGGTCTTGAGCCAGGACAGTATCCCAATTCAAATTAAATAAAAATTAAAACATTAAAAACGCTGTACAAAAAAACGTGTTATTTCTAACAGATATGAATATTTGTAAGACTATTTAAGTTAAACAATTAATAAATATGAAACCGTGTCAAAAAATTATAAAAAGTCGCCCCTAACAAGTTCCGCTGGCGAGCTAAACTGTTTCCAATTATATAATAATTTATAGGTTGAGACACTCATGCCAAGACAAAATATGCAAATCCAGCTTCAATTATTAACTCAATAACATTACTGGTCAAGTCTTTCTATATTATATAAGAAGGATAATAAGTTGGAAGAATTCCACCAGAATTTAAAAATGTAAAAAAGAAGCCATCCCGACCTGCGATGAAACTGTATTTAACCTGGCTGTTCACTGCAGAAATTATTACTTTCAGAAGTTTTAAATTTCGAAAGAAAAATGTGTAGACATATTGACATCTTGCAATAGTTGTCAAGAAATTTCTATCGCAGTTAATATACAGAATTTAAGAAAAATAAAATATATTTAATATTTTCTTGTTTAATTTTATAATTGATATTACACAAAAACAAAAATGGACCACAACGATCCAAATTCGAATCTCACCACTATAGTAAATGATGGCGATGCATCCGCACCCGGAACTACTGCCCCAGTAGAACTTTCCTCGTCGGCTGCTATTTATGATAAATCACAATCATTGGTCGAAATAGCGAATAATACCTTTCGGGAATTGTGTAAAACATTGGAAAGCGAACAGACAAAACTAATGGATTTGGAAGAAAGACGCAAGAAACTCCAAGAAGAAATGCAACGCCTAAAGGCTGACATTGAAGAGGAAAAACAAGCGTATCAAAATAATTTTATGCAATCGGTTGCTGACAATTTGAAAACATTAAACACAGGTAAGTCGTCAATGAGATCGTTGACTACAAAATAACCAGATGAAAAATGGAAAAATATAAAAAATACCAAAAAAAAACATACAAACTAAGGGCGATATTTCATATGAAAAAAATCAACCAAAAAATCGGTTATATTAATAACACTGTCCAACTAATTGAGATTTTTGAACTCATATAGAATAAGGGCGATATTTGAAAAATCACCCAAAACACCGGGTCTTTATTAATAGCACTGTCCAACTAATTAGGACTTTTTGATTGGAACAGAATATATTTCTAAAAGGGCACATTGAGTAGACCATTTTTGCAGAAGAAAGCTTGTCTGAATTTCTTTTTACAGGGTCAAAATTTTCATTTTTCTTCGAAGGGTGCATTATTTAGAATACTTATTGTAGAATTTTATGTGGAAGATCTCAAACCTCTAGCTCATCTCTTTATGGGTAAATTTTACCCTTTTTTCGAGAAAATCAAAAAGTCCTTTCGAAAGGACATTTAATGATTAAAATTTTTTTAATCATTGCCGGAAAATTTCAGTGGGGATCATCAAAGGTAATAGCAAAATTACACGCCAACTTCTAAAAAAAATTACTGGGGTTAAAATTCGTCCAAATTTTTTTAGAAGATCGATCTTTTTCGACAAGGACTGTAAACAAAAAAATACAAAGTGGATATTTTTGCAAAAATTTTCATTTTCGCGGATATGGCTAAAATATTTTCTATGTATGATGTTTTTGTTTTGTAATTTTCTCGCGATCTATCCAACGGATGTGGTTATTTTTTTTCCATGTGTATGTCAGTCACAAAAAAGCTGCAATTATTACGAAGTCCAAAATTCGCGGTTGCAATTGCATTTATTTCAAGTTTCTCTATCTGGTTTTCTGAAATAATACTGTCACAAATATTCCCTATTTAGTCAGCAATCATATGGCAAAAAAATATTTTGGTATTTGACATTTACGTAATAGCAGAAAATCTATAAACCCGGTTTTGAACATAATCCAGAGGAGAAAAATCATTAAGTCCAGCCGTACATATACCAGATGAGAGCATCTTTAAGCCCTACAATTTTTTGGCCTTTTTTTCTATTGGATAATTTTGCATTTATTTTTGGTCATGATTTAATTTTGGGGCATTTTTAATTTTTTTGGTCCACTTTTTGTCTTGGACGATTTTTCATGGAGCCAAGTCAAAAAAGAGGACTCACGAATGCGAGCCAAGTTAAAAACGTACTGCAGTTAAGTATCGCTACTACAAAAGTTTTAGGAAGATTCAGAAAATTTTTTACTCGAACGGATTTCAAGAGTGTTCAATGAATCACAAGAACATAGGACAATGTACATACATCTGTATGTACATCAAAGATCAGCGGGTCATCAGTAGATCTCGAATTTTTGCATATTTTTCATTTGTGGGTGCATATTTTGCATATGCAAAAGTCCGAGGTCTAGTCATCAGTCACGAGTACAGTGACTCTCATTAATATTCGACATTCTCATAGGTGAAATTATGCCTTTTTAAGAAAATTATGCCTTTTTTAAGAAAACCCGAATATTAATGACGCTATGATTTTTGATGTAAATGAAGTAATGCGTTTTTTGTATTATTTATAGTCTGTTAATGATTATTTTTTCGCGGATTTTGAAGCTCATCTAATGTTGAATTAAGATTATAAAATACAGTTTTATGTTTAAATAACGTACATGGATTAATGAGCGTTTGATCTTTCACCAATGAGAATGTCGAATATTAATGAGAGTCACTGTATATCATAAAATAAGATAAAATAAAATAATATTATTCTTGTAAAATTGTAATTGTTCGTTAATTCACCACATCGACTTGCTTATGTTGTTGCAGAAACTGTCAATGAAGTCGATGCAAACATAAATTATCTGGAAACTAATTGCGAAGAAGATGAAAATAACGCCACAACTACACGAAATATGACAGGTCAAAACATCAAGGAAGAAGTTAATAATGATGATACAAGTATCGAAGAACAAGCTATGCACATAAAAAACGAATTACAAAATGTATTAGAACAATGCATTTTCGAACAAAACCAAACATTCGAAACAAATGTAGAATTGTCTTCGAAAACTGAATTCAAAGTAGTACAAGACTGAACTGATCGATTTAATTGCTTATAAAAAATCCATGTTTATTTTAGAAATGTCATTTTGATAATAAAATTATATTTTTTGTTCTTTATTATAATGTAGAGGAGTACTTTTTAAAGACTTCAATTTGTAAAAGCTTGTGATAAGCCTTATTGAACTTGAAAAGTTTAGATGAATCATCACAATTCTCCAAATGATAACAAAATGTTTCGAAAATTGAAGTTATGGCCTAGAAGTGGATAGTGTTAAATAAAGTATTGAAATGATAATGAGCTGATGTCTCTCACCTGCATTATATCTTCTTTATATTTTTGTGTTTTAACAACTTCCATTAGTACTGCTGTAAATTTTTCCAAAAAAACTATCAACTGCGGCTCTGCAACGGGTAAGACTATGGGCATTATGGTCACCAAATAGCAACGATGTATTTCCTAGATGTCAAAGAATTATCATTAGTTTTTTATGGTATTTTATCTTTGTTGTTATTTTTTCATACCGTTAACATTTCTTTACATATTTCCGTGGACTGCATTAATCGGTAAGATTCCAATATGAACATTTCCAATATAGTCTTAGCCCATCTGTAACTGGTGTAGCTGGTATTACTGCTACCCAGTTGCCGGCAATCATTCACTATTTTCATCAGTGTTAGGTCTTGACTGAATTTTTCTTCAAATTCCTGACGATTTATGTTGAAATATATCACAAATTTGCTTACAAATTTCATTTGGCATATTGAAGTCGCACTATCTGGGGCGAGGGGAATATTGCGCAGCAATATTTCGAGTGAATCGTCCAATTGGTTCCACTAAATTTAGAGGAGACATTGTCACAAGGGTTATATATTATTTTAGATTGTCCAAACAGTAATTAAATACAATTTAGGCGAAATCTAGAAAATATCACAAAAATATAAATTAAAATAACGACAATTTCCCGTTATCGTACGTATCACACAGAGAGATAATCAAAATAAATCAAATAAAATGGCACCATTACTTTTAGTAATGTTTTTGGAGTCGTCCGAAAACAGAAATTGAGGTCGTATGTAGACATATATTATTTAAATATATTGCGATTGTTTTATTCATAATTTAGTATATGAACTTACCGTAAAACTATCAATATCCGTATAGAATTCTAAGCATTTTAATATGCAAGTCCATTGCCTTTCAATGAATGGTATAGAGTCCATTATATGAAGGTCTTTGAAAACAGCATCATAGATGACACTATGAATGTTCATAGATAAAATATCAGCAGAAGTCTGCAAACATATAAAATATATTATTTACTAGTATTTTTGTTTGTTTTTTTTTTCTTATTGACTTATATTACCCCATAGTTTAGCATAATTAGAAACACATTTGTGCTCAAGCGCTTGTAGTGAGTCTCATAGCAAGTCCTTACATTTAGACCCACCGAAAGACAAAACATTAGGTGCTGTTGATTCATATAATCCTCCAGACTGTGAAAGCCTTCGTAGATAAACTTTAAAGAAAAATATAGAAAGGATTGATGAAAAATATGTTTAAATATCAAATTGGTTTTCTCCAATTCGCTTTATATCAAATTTTGGAAAGAGTAGCTGTTCCTTCATATTGATCGCTTATCTCGAAAAAAAAATGATGTCTTGCATCTAAGTTTGACTTTTATATGCAGAGACAAACCAGGCATATCTCAATAATTTTCCATAAAAATCTCAAGAATGAAAATTGTGCTCCTTTAACCCATTACCGCTCTCTGAGGACACATTTTAACCCCAATCACCAGTTTTATTTGGACGTTAATGGGTTAATGATAATAATATTCTTCTCCACAAAAGCAGATAATTGATCTCTAATCCAAAACTTCAAAAGAATCATTACATGCCACCTAGTCAGAGGTGGCATGCCAATTTGTTTCCTTTCACATCGTGGATCATACATTATTATCACATTATTTCCCTACCTTGAGATATTTGACAAACCCATGAATGGCTCCCAATTGTCTCTTCCAAATATCCTTATGTAGTTTTTCCTCATAATACTTGAAAACTGTTTCCTTAACATTGGGCGAGATTCTAATAAATCTTTTCAAAATACTTTCAGCATTATTGATCAATTCCGGTGCATCCAATTTGTAGATCGCACCTGGTTGTGATAATTCACATAGGAGTATAATGAGCCATGACTGAATCTGTAAATATTTATCTGATTACTATTTATTACAACTAATAATACTCCTACTAGCCTCCTGTTTATTCCTTTCATTGTCATCTCGATCAAATATACACAGAGTAGGTTCATGTTGTTGTAACCAATCATACAATAGGGGCAATTGTATTTTCAAACAGTCATGGTACGATTTGAAATGTTCTCTTTCTATGGGTACACTATCCAAATCCTGTTTTAGTTGTGGCAATAGACAGGATTTTATTAGATCTTGCACGTTTTCTAAGGAAGATTCCATTGGTCCGTAGAACTTTAATTCCAGTAGTTACAAAATAAAACGCCGCAAAAGACATTTGTTTGTTTTTGTTTTTATTTATGCACATGACACAATAACAGAGGTAGTGTCGATCGCTGTTCGATTAAATTTTTTTCATTTCAATATTTTGATTGTCAAATTTATAGTTCCAGATTCATGTGAAGAGGGGAGTGTTGTGGGTTCACCCCCCAGAGAGGTTTCGAATAAATATTTTTACAATCTTTCTAGACTTTTATAGCTATAAAATTAAGAATTTGTAAATACTTTTTAAATAATTTGTCTGAAATGTACTTTTAATCCTTTACTTTTAAGATTAGTTGAAAACCATCCCCCAGGTCAAAATCCTACACACGGCCCTGATTATAAGAATGTGCATTGACAATCAAAATGCTAAAATACACAGGGTTGTATCTGAATTTTAGTTATTGCTGAGCAATTGTTTCTACCTCTATTATTGTGCCATATATATGCAACAACAGTTTCAAAAACATTGCAGTGCGAAGATGGAACATGTCGCACTTTGTACTAAACTCTCGCGTTCGAATGCCAAACGTAAATATGTCCGTAGCGGTCGGTTACACATGAAAGGCCCTTCGACAGTAGTGCCGTCTCACATATTCAGGCGGTACTATTGTCACAGCGACTTGCGACACTTGTGTCGTCGCGTCTGTCTGAATGGGCTATTAAAGGCCGGGTTACTTGACATAAACGTTATCGTAGATGTAACCTTGATGTAGTGTTACTTACCCAAGATCCTTGAAGTGTCTTATGTTGTCGGTCATCTCAAGACAAACCCTAATCAGTCTGTTGTCCAGAAACTCAGCCCTTCCATAGAAGTTAAAGCATTCCGGACAAGAAAAACATCGATTCTA
The DNA here is from genome assembly GCA_947397865.1 of Polietes domitor. Taxonomy (NCBI): domain Eukaryota; kingdom Metazoa; phylum Arthropoda; class Insecta; order Diptera; family Muscidae; genus Polietes; species Polietes domitor. The sequence continues at coordinate 133,824,231 of OX377618.1, forward strand.
TCGATATCGATAGAACCGTAAATCTTCCGGCAGGATGGTCTCCTAGGGATACCATCGGAGCCCATGACTCGCTTAAGTCCCACACAGGAAACTAAAATCATCCTTTCCCATCTCCTGAGTCTTTCCATTTGGCTGGAAGAGATCCAATACCAGACTGGAAAGGCATAGGAGAGTAGCGGCCTAATTATCTGTCGATATAACAAGAGCCTAACTTCGTCACCCAGTCCTCCCCAACATCTGAGAATTCTGTGTTACAAAATGTATGTCTTTCTATAAAACGTAAAAAAGAGAATTAAAGGGCATTTTAAACACACAAAATATTTGCCCAAAATTTTGCTTTATGTTTGCACAAATATTTGGTGTGTCTAAACGATATATTAGTTATGAAAAATATTATACAATAGATATGCTAAATGCTTTTTATACGAACAAAACATTTGGAAAAATGCCGCTTTGCACAAAATTTTGTATTATCTCACATTTTTGCCCAAATATTTGGCGTGTTTAAACCTCCTATAAGCTTTCTCCATTTGTGTCGAATGTACAAAAGCAAAAAATAGCTTGAAACTAGTCAGCTGTTTGTCTGACGTCACTTTCCTGATACAAAAAGGTAGTTTCTAGAGGTTCGTCCATTACGTTACATTACGACTATGGTCAAGTAACCACCTTTCACATTTCCGATTACGGCCAAGTAAATGACATAAGGTCGATTTTCAAATGTCAAGCCCAATCGAACAGGCCTAATGTAAAAAACCTTCATTTGAGTAAAAATTAAAATTTTATTAAAGTCTTTATTATCGCTGCTTGTTATCCCGAAACAGCTCTATTATAGATATAATAAGGCTGTTTTTCTTTAAGACTGGATAACAAAGCTGCGATAAGAAAAACCTAAATAAAAAGTTAAAATTTCACTCAAAATAAAAACGTATTTTTTAAATTATCGCCAACAGCAATATAAAAGTGTGTATGAAAACAATTTTTGAAAAAAAAAATATTTTATATTAAAAATATTGGACTTAGCCTGGATAATTATCCAGTAAAAGTCAAATTTATGGTTATCGAGGCTAAGTCCAAAAAAGTCAACACAAAATAATTTTTTTGAAAATTTGTTTTGATACAAATATTTATATTGTAGTTGGCGACAATGTGAAAAAATATTTTTTTATTTTGAGCAAAAAAATTAATTTTTATTAGCGTTTTTGTTATCGCAGCTTGTTATCCCGGCTTAAAGAAAAACAGCCCTAATAAATGGTGGACATCAATCATATATTTAGGGCATTCACAAGGTGTCATAAGTCGAAATGTCATATTGAACACCCCTTATTTTGAAAATATTGAATACGTCAAAACTTATATTTCATGAAAATGTAGAAAGTGGGAAAAAAATAAAATTACACCTTTGTCGTGCGTGAAATGGTATCAGATGTACATGTTCATAATCTCATATAGCATTCGGAAAAAGAACATACTTGAAATTGTAATATGGTCGTAAAATATTTTTGTGTGAAGAATTCCAAAAATACTAGAGTTGCATTTGCACGTACGTCAAATTCCACAGTTTATGACACCTTGTGACAACCCTAATTATAAATGGTGAATCAATCATTATGCAATTAATACAAGTAACACGGTGCGCTTTGGATTTAGGTTTACTAGGTTATACGCTACTGAACACATCTAGCAGCTGACATTTGTCATGTGACCGTTTCTTAAATACGACTCTGGTTGTCATTGTAGTGGAGAAAAAAAAGTACGTACACTGTCGTCTCCCGTTTGTCATATGATCATTTTTCAATAGACGAACAAAAATGCTGCGAAATTTATTAATTTTCTCTTTGTGCGTAGTGGCAAGTAAGTAAAATGTATAAATAAATGTAAAATCCCTTAAAATAAATGTGATAAGAGTGAAAAATGCGTGAAAACGACTCGGAAAAGTGGTTGAAAATCAGCTGAATCTTTCGTGTATGTGTCATGCGAAAAAAGGGTTGATTCTAAAAGTGAAAATGGAGCCAGATATCTATAATTAAAAGATTATTTGCGCCAATGAATACAGGACAAATATAATTGTTATTATTTTTATTATATTATTTCTTTATCTTTACAGTCAGTGCATCGGGTGAATTCACCGTTTTGAGCACACCCAAGTCATTGTCTTTCAAGGGCAATGAGCCACTACAAAGTCAATATATCGGCGATGTTATCTATGCTTCATTGGGAAATGCTGTACCTGGAGATGCTCAGTGGTCGGCTTTGACGATTGTTGATCCCTTCAATTTGCCCAAGGGCTGTATTGCCGTCTCTTTGAATGGTGTTGGTCACTCGAAAGTGTCCGGCGCCGGAAAGAGTTACGAAGTTCAAGGCAATGCTGTAGAAAAGTCTTTGAACGGTGTCGCAGCTCAGTTGGAAGCCGACAACGAACCTGTTTGCGATCTGGACTTTGCAGACTTCGAAGAAGGTGTCGCCAGTTTCAAGAATATCTTCGGCGATGTTAAGGTTGTCCCTGTGGCCAATACCAAGTACTTGAATGGTGAATTGCACTTAGCTGATAAAGAATATGTGCAAGTAATTGCCTATATCAATGCTGCGGTCGATAACTTGGTTAACATGCAGAAATCCTGCAACTTCGTGTCGATCCGCATGTCTGCTGAATCGGTGGCCAAAGCTCATGGTGAGAAGTCGGAAGCTATGGACGAAGCTTTGGAACTCTTCACAACCGCTGTTAAAAATTTGAACACTGCAGCTCAGAAATCAAGCAATAACGAAGCTTTGGTTCTAGCCATCGTCAACAAAGCCGACAATTCACGTGCTAAACGCGAAGCTACAACTCCTGATGCCCAGGTAATGTTAATGATATTGTCGAAATAATTGTAATTATTTTTAAGTGCAGCATGTTATGTTAAGTTAGTATTTCCGTTAGCAACGTCCTAAAGTATTCTCACCAACTTATCCCTCCTTCAAAGAACTTGAAAAACTATTTACGCCCAAAAAGATACGCTTTTTGAAGATTTATCATTTATTTCTATAGTTACAGGCTAACTCGAAATTAGTTTTGATTTATGTATGATGAGAAGAATCAAAATAGGTTAATTGGAATTACAAATGTATCCATTTTGTGACCAAATTGCAAAAAAAGTGTTTAATATCAAATGAACATGACAAGAATTTTATACATAATACTTTAATCCATTTTCCGTAAAATAGTAGACAGATAGCTATCTGTAGCGTTCTAAAGAAGTATGAGTATATTTTGTTATGTGACCATAAATTTGCAGAAAACAACAATGTTCGGACTACGAATCTAGCGGCAACGACAATTTCATTACATTTCTTATTCAGAAATCGATCAAAAAAAATCGATTTTTTATAATTAGTAGAGAAGTTAGAGTTTTTCTTGATTTTATAAAACATAAGGAAACTATTTCTTGATTTTATAAAACATAAGGAAACTATTTCCCGAAAGTAATGTTAGAATTGTGAAACAGATAAAACCATTCTACATTTTATTGATTTTTATGTTTTATTTCACTCCATTTCAGAACCCCTACAATTTGGCCGAATACTATAGCGAAGATTATCCAGTGATCTTCAACATCATCTTGTGGTTCATGGTCACTTTCGGCTTTGCTTTGTTGGCTATCTGCTATGCCATCGGTTCCATGGATCCTGGACGTGACTCCATCATCTATCGCATGACCTCCACCAGAATGAAGAAGGACAATTAAATTGCCATGCAATATTCCATCATTATTTGTATATGTAATTGTTAACACAAAAGGCTGTTTTTTCTTTCAGACGTTCACAACTTCAGGTTCTCCTTCGACCTTTCTTTGAAATACTTGTGTTAAAATTCTCCACTTTCCAAAAAATCAATAACAGCATATATAAGACATCTATAATGATTATAATAATAACAACAACAGCAACAATAAACTTGTAGTATAATTATTATGTTATTTTAAGTTATATAAGTTTCATATATAAGTATTAATTGTTCGCATCAAAGAAATACATACATTACGAGAATATAATATGGGGTCTTTTCTGATGTATTATTTTTTAACTGCAAGAATTCGTTATTCCTTTTTGTAAATCTATTCCAATACTTTTTATTTTGTTTTAGATTTGTTTGTTTTTCTTTAACCAAATATATACATATTACCTTCACTTAAACACAAATTTATTGAAAATTCAAATGTATGTGTTCGTTCTATTGTAAATCTTTACGACATTAATAAAATGAATACTAAATTGAAAAGGAAACTAATAAATGTATGTATAATAAATTGTTGAATTACTGCGATAATCAATAACAACAAAATGATGGATTTTATTTTACGCTCAAGCTAAAATTTCAAAATTTTGTATGAAAAATATTTGAAAATTTTACTGATTATCCATTAATGCCCAGAAGAAAAAGCTGTTCTGATATTACACAGGTGCCCTCATATTGGGACAGAGATACAATATTTTTGAATTTCACGTTAACTTAAAATAAAACACAGCAGATGAATAGATTTTCTTAAAAACAAGACAAACAAAAAAAACGATATCTTATCACTTATATGATCAAAATAATCACCCATATCACAAATAAAAAGTGCATTTTCTATTCCCTGGAAGCGTACGTTGGCAATCACCTTTATCGCGAATAAAAGGGGAATTTGTTCACGTGCAATTTTCTATTCCTCTGTAGCTAATATGTAATAGGTTTCTCTTCTTTGCGTTGTTTTATAAATAAAGTGACCGAATCGAATAAAGAGAAGAAGAAAAAATTACCATAAATCACGATTGGAAATTTAAGGGGACAGTTATAGTTTTTCAATATTTTCGTTGAATCAGCAATCCATATAAGAATACAGAAAAAATGAAGAATATACGAAAAATCACTATGGCAATTTAATGGTGTTCTTCAAATAATATACATAGAATCTTTAATTGAAAATATTAAATATTATATTATTAAATACGGACGTTTTTTCCATTTACCGATAAATAAAATTTTGTAATTCGACCTTATGTAAAATTTTTAACACAAAATTATTTTTTTAATTAGTTTACACACACATTATATTGCTTTTGGCGACAATTTTATAAAAGAATTTTTTATTTTGAATGAAATTTTAACATTTTACTTAGATTTTTGTTATCGTAGCTTAGTTATCCACTCTTAAAGAAAAACAGTCATATTAAGGGATTTTATAAGGTGCCACCATTGTTACTCATTGGTTGTATTTAAATTGTAATTTGTTTTAAATTGCTCCGATGGCTTTGGATTACAAGTTGAACTAAATAAATCAAATCAAATTGATCAACAAGAAAAACGTTTAACTAACTTTCTTGTAAATTCAATAAACAAATTAAGCTAGTGAGTCCAATCGAGCAGGCCTAACGTTCATGTTAATTTTCGCTCGATTTCTTAAAAAATATTCTAACCGCCACCACGATTTTCCTAGGCTTATATCTAGTTTACCACAAAAGCTCCAATTTGTCCAAAAATCATACCATGCGTACAACTTTTTATTCTTATCAAAATAAAAAAAAAAAATTTGGCGGCGGCCCATACTTCCCGTGTTATGGGCCCTGAAAGTTCGTAGATATATTCCTCGATATCTTCCATATTTTTCATCGGATCGGGTCAATATGGTTATCATTAGAAAGCTTATCGCAACACCTTCAAAACGATATATATATGTTTTTTCGATCCGATAACCCATTGCGAGCCAAATTCAATATTTACGATTTTTTAGTCGAACTTTCTACTAAAGAGCTTATTATCTGGAAATATTACAGATATGGCGATACGTATTTTACATCACACACATGCAGACAGGATCATGCGCAAAAATATGAGCCCTTTTAGGGTTAGCTAACCCTTTAAAAAAATTAATTAAAAAAAATCGCTACGTAAAAAAACTTTAGTCTGCGTAGCCGGTTTTGGACATACCCAGAGGAGAAAATCTTTAACCCCGGCCGAAGGCCGGCTACTCATAAAAACTTTAGTCTGCGTAGCCGGTTTTGGACATACCCCAGAGGAGAAAATCTTAAACCCCGGCCGAAGGCCGGCTACGCGAAAAAACTTTAGTCTGCGTTGCCGGTTTTGGACATACCCAGAGGAGAAAATCTTTAACCCCGGCCGAAGGCCGGCTACACAGAAAACTTTAGTCTGCGTAGCCGGTTTTGGACATACCCCAGAGGAGAAAATCTTAAACCCCGGCCGAAGGCCGGCTACGCGAAAAAACTTTAGTCTGCGTAGCCGGTTTTGGACATACCCCAGAGGAGAAAATCTTTAACCCCGGCCGAAGGCCGGCTACACAGAAAAACTTTAGTCTGCGTAGCCGGTTTTGGACATACGCCAGAGGAGAAAATCTTAAACCCCGGCCGAAGGCCGGCTACGCAAAATAACTTTAGTCTGCGTAGCCGGTTTTAGACATACCCCAGAGGAGAAAATCCTTAACCCCGGCCGAAGGCCGGCTACGCAAAAAAAACTTCGTGTTTCTGTCAGCGTGTTTACACATACACTACTTCCTCATGTGTAAACACCCCTATAGAAAACACTTATTTGACTCGCAATGGGTTATCGGATCGAAAAAACATATACATATCGTTTCAAAGATATTGCGATAAGCTTTCTAATGATACCCATATTGACCCGATCCGATGAAAAACATGAAAGATATCGAGGAATATATCTCCAAAATTTCGGTGCCCCGTAACTCGGAAAATATGGGTCGCCGCCAATTTTTTTATTTTATTTTTTTTTTATCTAAAATATGCCCTCTACCACTTAAAAAAAAATTTTTTTTTGGACCTCTTTTGCTAAACTAGATATGTTCCACAACTTCCCCGGGTGATTATATAAATGAAATCTGTCACGCAAAGGAAACACCCATATTTTATATTTTTCCAAATACAACCCTGCGATACAAGACAAAAAACATATGTTTATTTTAATACAAACAAAAACGACGAGGAGGACGTCCAAGCAATAATTTTTCTCATTATTATAAACTATTTAATAAAAATAACACAATAAAACATCATTTAACATTTTATTGGAATCTTAAATCCACTGACTAACAATGTCCATTGAAATTGAATCTGCTGAGTAAGTAAATGGCCGAATTCTCAAGTGACTTCCCCGTCTGGTGGAATGGTTTAATTCTGTCGTGTTCTTTTCCAGCGTTATCCGCTTGATACAACAATATCTCAAGGAATCGAATTTATACAAGACTTTGCAAACCCTCCAGGAGGAAACCGGCGTTTCATTGAATACGGTCGACAGCGTGGATGGATTTGTGCAGGACATAACAAATGGCCATTGGGACACAGTGCTGAAGGTGACACAGAGCCTGAAGTTGCCGGATAAGAAGTTGCTGAATTTATATGAACAAATAGTTTTGGAATTGATAGAGCTGAGAGAATTGGGAGCTGCGCGATCTCTACTGAGACAAACGGATCCGATGATTATGTTGAAGCAACATGAGCCGGAAAGATACATACATTTGGGTGAGTTTAGCAACAACTCTTAGGGGTGAATTAAATTTAATTCATGCCTAGATCACGATATTGAACACATGTTGGTGTGTTATTGTACTATTCACAAAATGAAAATTTTAGAAATATTATTTTAATCATATTTATACATACTATGTATAAGCTCTCTGCAGATCAGTGTACAAATCTTTAAAGGCCTTTCTACTTCTCCCTCCAAACAGAAAACATGTTACAGCGAGCCTATTTCGATCCCAGAGAAGCTTATCCAGAAAATAGCAGCAAAGAAAAACGAAGAGGTATCATATCCCAGGAACTAAGCGGTGAAGTTCACGTGGTACCATCCTCACGTCTTTTGGCTTTACTGGGCCAAGCCTTAAAATGGCAACAACATCAGGGATTACTGCCTCCCGGTACCACTATCGATTTGTTCCGCGGTAAAGCTGCCATGAAAGATCAAGAAGAGGAAATGTATCCAACACAGATGTTTAGACAAATTAAATTTGGCCAAAAGTCCCACGTGGAATGTGCACAATTTTCCCCAGACGGTCAATACCTAATTACTGGCAGTGTGGATGGATTCTTAGAAGTTTGGAATTTCACTACGGGGAAAATAAGAAAAGATTTAAAATATCAAGCCCAAGATCAATTCATGATGATGGAACAAGCTGTACTGGCCTTAGCGTATTCACGAGATTCCGAAATGGTGGCTTCCGGTTCTCAGGATGGACAAATTAAAGTTTGGCGAATAATGACGGGACAATGTTTGCGTAAATTCGAAAAGGCCCATACAAAAGGCATCACCTGCTTACAATTTGCCCGGGACAACAGTCAGGTTTTAAGTGCCTCATTTGATCACACTATCCGCTTGCATGGTCTAAAGTCCGGTAAAATGCTTAAGGAGTTCAAGGGTCATACATCGTTCGTGAATGAGGTGACATTCACACCGGATGGTCATAGTATTCTAAGCGCTTCATCAGATGGCACTGTTAAAGTGTGGTCCCTAAAGACAACAGAATGCCTATCCACATATAAACCACTGGGCAATGAATTAGCCGTCAATACGGTGTTGATTTTACCCAAAAATCCTGAACATTTTATTGTTTGCAATCGCTCAAATACAGTTGTCATCATGAATATGGCGGGACAGATTGTCCGCTCCTTCAGTTCGGGTAAACGAGAGGGTGGTGCATTTATAACAGCGTCCTTATCACCGCGTGGAGAGTTTATCTATTGTGCGGGTGAGGATCAAGTGTTGTACTGTTTCTCCGTTTCATCGGGTAAGCTGGAGAGAACTTTGAATGTAGGTATAACTGAGGCTGTGTCATTCGCAATTCGCTAATTCCGTGATATTTATCTCGTTTCAGGTGCATGAAAAAGATGTCATTGGTTTGAGTCATCATCCTCATCAGAATTTACTGGCATCGTACAGTGAAGATGGTCTATTGAAATTGTGGAAACCTTAAACACATTAGTAGCACATTTAAGATAATTTTAGTTATTTTTTATATAAGTGGGATAGTTTTCATTTTAAACTATCATATCTTAGACTTTGTTTGGCCATAATTCAGTTCCCATAACATTTAATGATATACGAGGGTATGAATGTACATCTTTCCTTGTCTCATATCCAGTTATCTTCTGCAAATTGGATTTAATTAAGAATTATGCAAAACAGACTTTACGAAGCTATAAATACACGTACGAATATATGCATATACGTACGTATACTCTTGTTTAAATAAAATGAAATGAAAAGAAAAAGTAATAGACAACTACTCGC